>CM061546.1:47169377-47401877 GCA_030864215.1 Capsicum pubescens
TCATTCATAGCTCAAAAGTCAAGTCAATCTCTCTCAAAGGAAATTATCGGTTAAAACTTATACACACCTGATGTATACATCAAATCAATACATACATGTCAGGTATTTAAATTTAGAGTTCATGTTACCTAACCATGATTAATTAAATATGTATTCTACTTAATTTAATTACTTAACCGTTTTTACCGAAATTATCTTTCCTTTTTTAAATGAAAATAACCTTACCTTTTTAAAGTACTTTATGTTGTTACTTTTGAAGTACTCAATATTTGTTAAAATGAAAAACAATCTACTACACCTATATTTTAAGGGTAAACAACATAAATCCCAACACTTTGCTATCTAATTACCCTCTCTTCCAACTTTTATATTAATTACATGATATCCCGGATATGATACATTATTTAACCTCCCATACATAAGATTATGATACATTACTAACCAATTAGTTGAAGATAAAAAAGGAAAAACATTAAAAGTTCCTACAATTGAGGAATTAACACACTCAGTTTAAGATATTTTTCATTTAATTACATAAAATCTTCAACAACTTCATTATTTAAAATTTGAATAATCAAATCAATCTTCATTTATCATAATCTTTCAAAACTAATTTCTTATCCAATCGTTCATTCCCTGCGTTCAGGAAAAAATTGAACATACTATAAGAATCTGATGTATCAGGCGAATCTCATATCACATATATATATATATCTTTCTATGTATCAGAAAATGAATTTAAAACTTAATTTTTTTATATTTATGTATCAAAATAAGAAATATATATTGAATGTATCAGAAATCATTGATTACCTCTATCAGAAATAGTTTTATGTATCAGAATGCATGTAATATCTCTGTCAAAAAAATATCTATGTATCAGAAAACGAATTTAATACTTAATTTCTTTATGTTTAAGTATCAGAATAAGAAATATATATTGAATGTATCAGAAATCATTGATTACCTTTGTCAGAAATAATTTTATGTATCAAAATGCATATAATATCTCTGTCAAAAAAATATCTATGTATCATAAATAATATTTGTAGTTCCGTTTATTTCATTGAACATTATGATACATAAATAGAATGTATATGGACGAAATTTATCAATCTGATACATAAAAATCATACCTTTGGTAATGGGTCTCTTTTCACAATTTTTTTTTCTTTGCAACATCAACAACAGACTTATGAAGAAGTACGTTAATGGAGGTTGTTTATGAAATTTTTCTGGCGGCCAATGGCCATAACACACATACTACGAGTTTTTTTGGGTCTCTTTTCACAACTTTTTATTTTCTCTTTGCAACTTCAACAACAGACTTATGAAGAAGTACGTTAATGGAGGTTGTTTGTGAAATTTTTCCGACGGCCAATGGCCATAACACAAATACGACTTTTTTTTTTGTTTATTTTTGGAATTT
The DNA here is from genome assembly GCA_030864215.1 of Capsicum pubescens. Lineage (NCBI taxonomy): Eukaryota > Viridiplantae > Streptophyta > Magnoliopsida > Solanales > Solanaceae > Capsicum > Capsicum pubescens. Next base: position 47,170,807 of record CM061546.1, read on the forward strand.
TGTCAATGAAAGTTAATAATTGTTGAATTTGCTAACTTTTATTACTTAATGATTAATGATTTAATAGCATATTTTCTAAGGAAAACAAAATTTTTCTTATCTGCAACAATTTCAATGTGATTTAAGGCTTAAAAATAGTAGTTGTGTGTTATGTATCAAATAAAAAACTTGTTTAGAGATTTAGAAGGAATTTTTGTAATTAGTTTAGAGGGATGGGATTTTAAGTAATATAGGATACTTAAGGTATTGTTTTATGTAATTTATTCATATTTTAACCTCAATCTACTACACTTCACACTTGTCCAAAATTAAGGGGGAGGGGGGGGCATTGGGCCTAAAGCAGCCGCTTGAGTTGCTTTACCCATCGGCGGCCCTGTATCTAGGACAAATCGTAAAATTGCATTTTTAATAGGAAAACTTACATAAATTCTATATTTAAGACACCATATTACCTAATATCTCTTAATATTTTAAAAATTACATAAAATTCCTATTTGCATATTTACTGGTGATACATATGTTATAACTTGCACACCCTATTTTCTCTCCACTTTTCACTCCCATCTCTCTCATCCTTTTACGCATCATCCCTTTTTTTACCCACAAATTACTCCCCTAATTTTCTCCCATTTTAGTAAATTCTGAGTCAACTTCATTCTCCAATATTTCAACTGATTTCAATTGTAAAGTACTAAAATAATATTTTAATTGGTGATACATATATTGTGCTGGTGATTCACAGATAGTGATTCATTTGACTGATTCTTTTAACTGGTGATTCATATAATTACTTGGCGCAATCAAGTAATTGTTGGAATGATGAGGTATGCCTCAGAGAAATATATATAGCAATTAAACTTTTTATTAATTTTTATTAGTTAAGCACAAGCTGATTTTTACAACATGACCCAAAAAATTTAATGTTTGCAGTATGAATATAGCTTTTCTGGTAGCAGATGTATCATAGTGATACATTTGGGTCTCATATGTATCACTGTGATACATATGTTGTCTAACTTGAATTTAACTTGAGAATTTAATAAGGAAGCATGGCTTAGTGTTATCATTTGAACAACTGATTATTATTATTTGTTGATGATTGAAGGAAATGAATGTTGATGATTTGTACTAGCGAATCCCGACTAGTCTGGTTGAAGTATAGGTTTCATCAGATAACATTGTGATCTTTATTTCTTTGGTCGTGACGATTGTTTTGGTTATTCTTGTGCAAGATTTGATCTTCATATCCAATGCTTAAAATATTTGAACTACATTCTGCTGCATTTTTTTATGAGCAAGATTTAATTTCTATGTTACATCCTGTTATAAGCGATGTGCAACTCGATACATTTGTTGTGGATTTATCTTGTCTCTACGTTTCATGCGAAGTTGTGATTACTATATCTTTCTTTATAGTAATTAATATTTCAAGTCTTGTGTATGCCTTATATGAATCACCTGTTCTTACACATCTTAGTTTTATATTAGAGCATATCGATGTGGTATTCTACTATCTTAGAAAGAAAGCAAAACTATCTACAATCAGTGAATATAGATATACTATTGTGAATTGTGTGTTCATGAACTACATCCATGATACATACACTCATTATCACCGAAGTCATTCTGAGATTGATCTTAGCTCGCATGACGAAAACGTTCGCTCAATGAAAGTGGCTTCGATGGAGAGATCAATTTGTGAGATTATGCAAGGACTATGCATTCCAGCTGGTATTTCATGGCATTTGATTGACGAGGTGTATGTGCCAATAAATTGTAAAGGATCGTTTCACTAGGTGTTGGCAGTCACAGTACTCAAGGAAATATACATTCGTGTGTACGACTCGTTGAAAGGTTATAGAGGTCATGCTGATGAGATAAAGGAGCTTGCTGAAATAGTGTCAACTTATTTGACAATATCTAATTTTTTTGAAAAAAAAGATTGCACAGACTGGTCACTTCTAGACGCATACAAGGAAAAGACGAACCGACATGCATTTAATGTTCACATTGTTGATGGAATTGTGCAACAATCAAGCGGCACGTTGTAAGTATCATTTATCCTTTTGAATATATTGTTTTAAGTAAGAGCTCACGGCAACACATAAAATACCTACTTTTCTATTTTTCAGGAATTGTGGCTTGTTTGTTGCAGCATATGCTGAATTTTTAAGTGACCGACATCAAATACCATCTTCAGAGTTTGATCCGAAAAAGCATCGTACAAGATACGCATCCTTGTTATTGGACTATGGTGTGAACAAGGCATGCACTGAATATCTTAGTGACAACCGGGATCCGCCTAGGCCTAAACGTATCTTCATTCGATCTGAGGATACAAAGATGATTGACGTTGAACCGTAGTTGTCTAGTATTTATTGTATGACAAAAGGATATTGGTTTCTTATGTTTGTGAAATTCTGATTTTTCAGTTTTTTTATGGTTGAAAATTTTGGATATATCATGACAACGTATTTTTTTTGTATAAAATGTCATGACATTTTATCTTAGAAACAGATCTGGTATTAGTACTTTTGTGGGCAGTTTAACTTACATAATCTATCACTAATTTTCAGTTTTATCTATTGATATGTAGCATCATTATTTTGTTAACAATCACAAGTGATCTAATATGTATCACCAAATACCATATGAATCACCATTTATATTATATTACTAATCAGTTTTTATATGAATCACCAAATACAACTTAATATGTTAAGTTGTATTCTGTTATCACCATTTATATTCTGTAATCATATGAATTTTCACTTTCATGAATAACCAGTGAAATAAATCACTAATTATATGAATCTCCATTTTTCAAATGGTTAAAATGAATCACCAGTTAAAAATGATTAAACCTGAATAAACTGTAATCAATATGTTGAAAATGGATCACCATGTTAATTTTAATTTCTAATATGAATCAACTAATTTTACACGAATGGTTTATATGAATCACATAACAATATTAAGTTTTTTAATATATATCACCAAATATCATATGAATCACCATTTATATTATTAACCAGTTTTTATATGAATCACTAAATATAACTTAATATATTAAGTTGTACTCTGTTATCGCCATTTATATTCTGTAATCATATGAATCTCCAGTTTCATGAATAACCAGTTACATAAATCACTAATTATATGAATCACCATTTTTCAAATGGTTAAAATGAATCACCAGCAAAAAATGATTAAAACTGAATAAACTGTAACCAATATGTTGAAAATGAATCACCAATTAACATGTTAATTTTAATTTATAATATGAATCAACTAATTTTACACAAATGGTTTATATGAATAACATAACAATATTAAGTTTTTTAATATGTATCAATTGAAAAAAAATATGATTAAAATGTGTCACCAAAAAAAATATGATTAAAATGCGTCACCAATTAACCTGTTGAGATTAAATAGTAATATGTATCACTTTATAATTTCGTTTAGGAAATGTATCACTAATTATATGAATCATCATTTTTCAAATGGTTAAAATGAATCACCAGTTAAAAATGATTAAAACTGAATAAACTGTAACCAATATGTTGAAAATGAATCACCAATTAACATGTTAATTTTAATTTATAATATGAATCAACTAATTTTACATGAATGTTTTATATGAATCACATAACAATATTAAGTTTTTTAATATGTATCAATTGAAAATAATATGATTAAAATGTATCACCAATTAACCTGTTGAGATTAAATAGTAATATGTATCACTTTATAATTTTGTTTAGGAAATGTATCAGTAGCATTCCTCATGAACTCTAACATATCTACATAAGATAATAATACTAATGAATTATAAACAATAATCTTAAAAACACATATCTCTTTCAATTGTAAACAGAATATATCAAGCAAGGAACTTTTGAGTAATTAACTCAAATTATTGAATTCAAAACTTTGAACTAAGTAAATATGTCTAATTAAACTTTAAAGAGAAAATATCACATCTCTGTTGAAAAGTAGTTGCAAGTACATCTGTTGTGACCTTCATACCCACACTTGCCACAATGATTTGATGTTGATGAAAACTTTTCACTACTTTTCTTTTTTCTACCTTTCGTGGGTCTTCCTGGTGAGCGTTTATATTTTGGAGGCAAAACCACATCTCCTAACACCTCCGGTGGTACATGCCAGTCTCGTTTATCGGGCATTGGACGAAGCGGCATTTCATAAGTCTTCACCAGTGCCTCCTTCTTGTAGTAATCTAAGGAGTATGACTTCAGTTCCTTTACATGTTTGCTTTTCAAAACAACAACAGCGTGCGCGCATGGTATCTCATCAAGCTGAAATCTGCCATAGTTGCAAGTTCTTTTATCCAACCGAATAATGTATGTTCTTCCTTCTTCATACACACCGTATATGTAGTTATTTGATTTCCTAATCTGAAAATATATTCCAAAATTTTTTATGTAAATCAACATAATATATGAACCATAAAAGACCCAGATTAATTAAATATAAAGAACAAAAATTCAACATGAGGCATATTTCAACAGATGTATCAAAATGATACATATGACTCCCAGATGTATCACTTTGATACATCTGTTATCAGAATGTTGAAAAAAATCTGCAAATCAACTTAGTTAAAGTATAATGATTATTATTTTAACTTATCATCATACGCGATGACTTTGCCTCATTCAATTGAAGAAATTGTTGAAATCAACCTATAAATGTATCAGTACCAAGCTTACAGGAGGACTTGAATACCCAACTACATTCCGGCGTTTTGCACAGCAATACATAACTGTAATATATGTCAAAAAAATATATCGCCAATATGAAGTTACGTTAATCTATTTAAATATGAATCACTACTTCAATCAAAAAATGAACCAATTAACCAATGAATAAACAGTTAATATGTATCACAAATCTGAACTTAATCAATTATTCTTTTTTATTATGTGACTCACCAGTTATATGAATCACCAGACATATGAAAAAAATGTAACTGTATGTTTATTGTTGCAGGTGTCGTCTGCTTCTGATGTATGCGCATATTTCATCGAATGCAATTTTGTTTTATGACATATCAAAACAGAGAATGGAGCATCAGTGTTAGCAGATTGGAATTGAGAGGAACGAGCAATAAAAGACCTCGTGCACACAAAAGCACACACCTGTCGTCGCACTAGGTGGTTTATGTCCACCTCTCCCTTAGCACCAGATTGTGCAAGTCCAATCATCACAGCTTTGCCTTCATCGCGAACGCTTTGCACACACTGCAAGAATGTTTATGGTTTTCCCAAAGCTTCAACAGATACGTCAACACAATCACGAGTTTCATTAAAAAAATTCAAAAATTTTAGATGGGAGATCGATTTTTTTGTTCCAAAATTGAAAAACTTTGATCTTCTAATTTGGTTTGCTTCAATTTTGAACTCTTGTAAAATGGAATTGCGTTTTTAACGCTTGTAACAGTTTTGGCGAGATTTGCGTTGTTAAAATCAGAGAAAATCAATTGCTTCCATAAATAACTACCAGATCTGTTTCATATGTATCACCGCTTAGCAAATGTATCACCATTTCAAGATAAGATGTAATTAGCAAAAAAATTAAAATTTTATGTAATATTACTTAAAGTATCAAGGATTTATGTAAGTTAACCTTTTTAATATTGTCAAGAATTTCGCGTAGCTTAAGAGAAAGAAACTACTGATTAATTTTGTTGCACATAATGTATACAATGGCGTCATTGTCAGATTATATAAAACTCCAGCAAACATCACTAAAGAAAGTCATTTAATTGTCTACTGAGAAATAATAATGAAGTTGCAAAACGACTCAAAACTTTGAAGTGGTCTTATTCACTCATCATATTTTTTCCGTTTTTAAATAAGTGATGTTTTTAGATTGCACATACTTACTTTTTGAAAATTATTCATTCTTAGAAAAAAATACGTATTTTTACTTCGTTCTCTTAATAAATTGTTTTGTAAAAATATAACTCTTCGGTAAAAATAAAAAGGTTTAATCTTTAATTTCACTTTACTCTTTCAGTTTTTCAGTGTTCATGTCCAAAAAATTTATATTCTCCACATCAAGAACTTCTGCTTTTCGTCTTCTTTGATGAGCCATTAGCTATGCTTTCTACAACTCCAACATATGCTACGTGTAAGAAGTGGGCAAACGTATAGATATATGTGGTGCAGCCTATTGATATCAGTAGAGCAATGAAGGAATAATTGAGGGGCAAAAGGTGGTGCAAGATTGCAATAATTATCATAGAAATGACCTCGAACATAAATTAAGCCTTGACACCAATTAACTGGGAAGACGTGTCATGATGTTAACATGTAACATACAACAACACAAGCGTATGAATTAAGAAGCCACACACCACGACCTCATGTAGAGAGTTGTGACCATGATGAATGATGATGAAAGATACACTTGCGAGTGTTTTGAGCTTGTTGACTTGTTGAGAAACGTGGGTTGAGAGTATTAATTTCACTCGAGGTCTTCGTAAGAGAATTGGTGCTAATCGTTGGGGGTTTTGGGTTTAATATACCCATTAGTTTCATTGATTTTCCTATTTTTGTGTCATTTTATCTATTCTTAATTTCTTATCTTATTATTTTAGCTTGTTCTTGTGATTTTTCGTACTTTTATATTTTGACACGTATCATTTCCATATTCATGAAGGCAGCACCAATGCAAATGAAGGGAAAGCTACTAAAAAAACCCACCATATGTTAAAAGACTTACTATAACCAGGTTGTTGATACCAAAAAATTCATGTGAATATGACTTTTTTTCACTATCCTATCCACCAACTTCACAGTCATACATAACTGTCAAGTGTCAAGATAAAAGTTGCTTACAATGGTACCGAGTTATCCATTTTTTTATATCACATAACTTTTCGACGAAAAAGGTGAACGGGATCATCCTTCCCTATAAGATGGCTCTGCTCATGACCAAACTAATGCATGCAAGACCAAATCAATGCATGTGAGACATGTGTCTTTCACATGCGTATTTTGTACTTAAATATGATTAAGTTTAATAAGTATGTATTTTCACTTTACTTTTAACAACTAAGATTAATCTTATGGTATGGTTTAATCACTGTTAAAGACAAATTAGATATTTATGTAATCTAATTTGAAAGGCGAAATAAGAAATACAAAAACATAGACTAAAGAAAATACCACTATTATATTAAAGTTCTCCGAGTGAAATCTCGTAACATAATTATATGACCTAACCGTCAATGTAGTGGATGAATGTATAATAGGTATTCTATACACCAACTTTATTATAAAATAAAAAAGATATTTCACACTTAACAATAAGTTAGAGAAAAGAAAATCCATGGTTGGAAACTTGGAACAACTTGCTTTCAATTTCTAATTTTTTCAGTATTACTTCACCCATTCGTTAATTTTTATTTGTCATGTTTTGACAAACACTTCATTTTTTTCGGCGATTAAATGAATTTATTAAACTAATAGTCTATTTCATTTGCAGAATAAACATTCACTATTTTAGTCCTTAATTTTAGATTTTACCCATTCATTTTGATTTTTTTTTTTCTTTGCAAATTTTTTGGTTAACAACTATTAGCGCGTTTGTGATGTATAATATAGCTTGTAGCTTCTTATTTTTGAATTCTGCCTATGAAATTTATATTTGAATCCAAAAAAAAAAAAGTGATAAGAAGATTGAGTAGGTGTAATGGTTACTGGTGAAGGAGTTGTAATGGATATGACAGTGAAATTTTTGAGAGAGGAGGGATTGGTTAGGTTGGGGTGGGGGTGGGGCTGGGTTTATTTTATAACTTGATTTTTAATTACTATTCTAGACTCAGATGTTGTCACATGTCATCTTTTAATTGGTCATCATATCACGTCATCAACGAATTTAATATATACACTTTTTTTTTATTGATTGTGTAAAAGGTACCAAAATGACACAGTGAGACACTAGTTGAGGTGTTTAAAATGAGCAATGTCAAGTTAAGGTGTCTAAGTAAAAGTTGATGTCAAGTTTAAGAGGTTGACGATGTGTTTGGCCTTGAATAATTAAATATTCTAATATAAAAATTTTACATGTTCAAAAACTATACAAAAAATATTATAAAGACGAAATGGTCTAGTGGACCCCTGCATTTTTCCAAGTTTGAAAAGTAAACACTTCTACTTAACCTTTTGTCATCTGAATTCCTCAACTCATCAAAACACAACATTTTAAATTTCTCTGACCATTGACCAAGCTTATGTGGCATTAAGCTGGCTGAGTTGAATTAAGGGTGTCAAGTGGGTCGGTCCGACCCGGCCCGACCCGACCCTCGTAACTAACCCGGCCCGGTTTGACCCGGCCCAGTAAGCCCTAGGGCTTTAGGGTTTCGGGTCCCGGGCCGGTTATTTTTTTTAAAATGGGTCCGACTAACCCGGCCCGGACCAAGCCCGGTCCAAGCCCGTCGGTTAACCGGCCCGGCCCGAATACCTTTTTTTCTTTAAAAGGAAAAAAAAAAAAGGGATTTTGGGCCAAACTAGCCGTTGGCCCAACGGCTATATAGCCGTTTTTGGGTCCAAACGGCTAGTTTGGGCCCATTTATTAAAAAAAAAAAAATAACTTTAAAAAATATTTTTTAATCCCAAAAAAAATTCTATAAATACCCTACAATTTCAAATCATTTTTCACACAATTTTTCACTCTCTCAAATCTCATTCTCTCTCAAATCTCAATTCTCAATTCTCAAATATTCAATATATTTAATTTCTTAAAGTGTTCACTTTAATTTTTAAATTTTTCGTTTACAAAGTACGAGCGGAAGTTTCTAAAGTCGCAACCTTTGAATACTTCCAAAATTTGGTATTGTCGTTCCATCTCTTACGTTTAATTTTTATTTATTGTATTAATTGTTTAATATTTAATTTTATTATATTTGTGTATTTTGAATATTTTTAGTTTAATTTATATTATGGATAAATTAAGAAACCTCGCTACTAAAGGTGTTTAAAATTTTTGTCCCGGAAACGGTAGTGGTAGTAAAAAGCGAATTACTAGCGGTAGAGGTAGTTCAAGTAGTAGATATACCCGTGTGCCTTCGCCTCCGGTACCGCTTGGTACACCTTTTGAGGAAGAAATAGGTGTAGGTGCTCACGATATGGATTATGTAGAAGCTCAGAAAAATTACGGTATAGAAGAAGAAAATGAAGTAGATGCGGTTAATTTAGACGAAGATAATGAAAATATTGCTGAGACACCTGCAGTAGGAGATGCTAACGTTAGATCTGAATCGGTTAATCTCCCTCCCCGTCCTCCTAGTGCCCCAAGACCTCGAAAAGAACTAGTGTTGCATGGCAATTTTTTGAACGTATATCAGATATTGAGGTGCAATGCAATATTTGTCAACAAATATATAAGCATAGAAGTGGAGGCAAGCAGGGGGTACGGGTACGTTAATGAGACATATAGTTGAAGATTACAAAAGAGAGTTAAATATTGCACAAGGTGGTGGGGATGTTGGTGGGCCAACGCAAACTAGAATGGACCCAGCAACCGGTCACGTAGCGAAGAAGTATAATAAATTGAGGGACCGGGAAGAAATAGCTAAAATGGTAGCTGTGGGTTGTTTGTCTTTTAATTTTCCTTCTTCTGATGCCTTTATTCGCTATATACAAGCAATTTATAATCCTATGTTTAACGGTATTCCTAGAACTACTTGTCGGTCTAATATTTTTAGACTTCATTCACAATATTGTTTTTATTTATCAACATTGTTAAAAAATATTCAATGTAGATTGTCCCTAACTTATGATCTTGGTCGTGCTGTAAATAAAAATGATTATTTAACCGTTACTTGTCATTGGATGGATAGTAATTTCATGATGCAAAAATGTATTCTTGCTTTTTTATATGATGAAGATCGTAAACATACTGGACAATTTATTGTTGATTCTATTGTTAAAATTGCCGGATATTATGGTATCGAAAATAAAATTTTATGTATTGCTTTTGATAATGCTTCTAACAGCAAAACTACTATAAAAAATTAAAATCTATGCTATCTCCGCCCTTGCCTGAAATTTTTCATATTAAGTGTGCATGTCATATATATAATTTAATTGTAAAAGATGGTCTTGAGTTTATTGAGCTTTATATTGAAAAAATTTGTCTTGCCGTTGGTTTTATTCAAGGAAATAATCGTAGATCGAGAATTAGAGAATTTAAAGTTAAATGTCAAGAAAATGGACTTACACCGATTTTGATGCCTGAGGAAATTGATACTAGATGGAATTCTACGTATGAATTTTAAAAAACTTGTTATAACTATAGAATTCCTATTACACTAGCTTTTAACCAACATTGCGGTTCATTTGCTGATTCTGTTGATTGCATGCTACATAATTCTGATTGGGTTGTAATTAATGATCTTGTTAAGTTTTTAGAAAAAATTTATGTAGCTACGTTTGAATTTTTCGGTGGTTATTATCCTATTGTTTGTAATATTTGGCATATATAGCCGATATTTCTGGTTTGCTCAAAGAATATAAAAATAAAGAAGGTTATAAAGAAGCTGTTGGCGCCATGTTTACGAAATTTAAAAAATATTTTTTCCCGATTTTCCCTATTTACTTGGTTGGTGCTATGCTAAATTCGTGCATGAAATATAATAATATGTGCCACTTTAGTACTCTTATTTATACTAACTTAGAAATAAATACTAACCATGATTCTGAACAAGTACAACCTGATTTGTGAACTGCTCCGGTTGATGCAAAGGATTACATAGAAAAATCTATAATCACTATGCTAATTTATTTGATTTAGCCGTACCTACAAATATCACTCCAACTGTCGCTCCTCATCCTCCCGAGGATCCATCATCTTCTAAAAGGCCGGCACATAGTATTTTTTCTGATTCATTTTATGATTTAAATTGTTGGAACAGTGTTGATGAGAGAACTTACACATCAACTTATCGGGAAGAGCTGAAATATTATCTTCGGACGGCACCAGAGGATCGCAGACGACGGATCAACACGTTGGATTGGTGGAGGAGTAATGAAATATTATCGGGATTAGCTAGAGATATCTTGAATGTTCCAATGTCAACCGTTGCATCAGAGAGCGCCTTTAGTCAGGGACGACAGCAGTTTGGAGACAACCGACACTCATTGGGAAGCAATGCAATGAATGTTCTAGTTTGCCTCAGAGATTGGATTAGAGTGGAAAAAAGAAACCAAGGAATGGAACCGGACCCGAGCAACGAGCTGAAACTTGAAAAAATTATGACTTCACGGGAGAACTCAGCAGAATCAAGTCCAATGCATGGTTTTGCTCCCGTTGACTTCGACTATCCTATGCAAGTTCCCGTTAATATTAACATGAATGAATTGGAAAAAATGATGCATAATTTGTAGATTTTTCATTCATGTAAATTATAAATTTTGGATCATTTTGCAATCAATAAAATTCCCCAAATTCATTCACTCCTTAGTCCTTGCTTTTTATATTTTTTCATTTAACGATTTAAAATTTTAAATTGAATTTCTAGTTTTCTACTTTAAATTAAAAACTTACTTCTAATATATTATTAATTTACTACCAAATATTATTAATTTATTATATTAAGTAGCATATGTTTTGTATATTTGTGCATATATCTTCTATAGAAGTGTATATTTAACGTATACATGTGTATATGTTTTATAAATTAGTATATAAGTATATCTATATATATTGTAATGTATATATAATGTAGTATATTTTATAAGTAGTAGCATATATACATTGAATGGTGCGTATACATGTGTATATATCTTCTATAGAAGTGTATATTTAACGTATACATGTGTATATGTTTTATAAATTGGATATCTTCTATAGAAGTGTATATATGTATATATATCTTCTATAGACGTATATATTTAACATATACAAGTTTTTACAAATTAGTATATAACTATATATATATATATACATATTTTAGTATATATATATATGTATATTGTAGTATATATTTTATTTAAAATAGTACATATATATTGAATGGTGTGAAAATATGTGTATATATCTTCTACAGATGTATATCTTTAACGTATACAAGTGTATATGTTCTATAAATTAGTATGTAACTATATATATATATATACATATTGTAGTATATATATATGTATATTGTAGTATATATTTTATTTAAAGTAGTACATATATATTGAATGTTGTGTATATATGTGTATATAACTTCTCTAGACGTATATATTTAACGTATACAAGTGTATATGTTTTACAAATTAGTATATAACTATATATATATATACATATTGTAGTATATATATATGTATATTGTAGTATATATTTTATTTAACGTATGACATATATATTGAATGGTGCGTATATATCTGTATATATCTTATATAGATGTATATATTTAACGTATACAAGTGTATATGTTTTATAAATTAGTATAATATAACTATCTATGTATTGTAATACATGTATATTGTAGTATATATTTTATTTTAAGTAGTACATATACATTGATTGGTGCGTATATATGTGTATATATCTTATATAGATGTATATATTTAACGTATACAAGTGTATATGTTTTATAAATTAGTATAATATAACCATCTATACATTATAATACATATATGTATATTGTAATATATATTTTATTTAAAGTAGTACATACATATTGAATGGTGCGTATATATGTGTTTATATCTTCTATAGACTTATATCTTTAACGTATAGAAGTGTATATGTTTTATAAATTAGTATATAAGTATATATATATAGTAGTATATATATATATATATATATATATATATATATATATATATATATATATATATATTGTAGTATATACTTTATTTAAAGTAGTATATATTATTGAATGGTGCGTATATATGTGTATATATCTTCTATAGACGTATATCTTTAACGTATACAAGTGTATATGTTCTATAAATTAGTATGTAACTATATATATATATACATATTGTTGTATATATATATGTATATTGTAGTATATATTTTATTTAAAGCAGTACATATATATTGAATGGTGCGTATATATGTGTATATATCTTCTAAAGTAGTATATATTTAACATATACAAGTGTATATGTTTTATAAATTAGTATGTAAGTGTATATATATATATATATATATTGTAGTATATACTTTATTTAAAGTAGTATATATATATTGAATGGTACGTATATATCTTCTATAGACGTATATCTTTAACGTATACAAGTGTATATGTTTTATAAATTAGTATGTAACTATATATATATATACATATTGTTGTATATATATATATATGTATATTGTAGTATATATTTTATTTAAAGTAGTACATATATATTGAATGGTGCATATATATATGTATATATCTTCTAAAGTAGTATATATTTAACGTATACATGTGTATATGTTTTATAAATTAGTATATAACTATGTATATATATATATATATATTGTAGTATATGTTTTATTTAAAGTAGACAAGTAGTACATAAATATTGAATGGTGCGTATATATGTGTATATATCTTCTATAAGCGTATATATTTAACGTATAAATGTGTATATGTTTTATAAATTAGTATATAAATTAGTATATAAATATATATATATAAAAATATATATATATATATTGTAGTGTATATATATATATATATATTATATGTTTTATTTAAACTAGTACGTATACTCATATATAATTATATATTGAATGGTACGTATATATGTGTAATTGTTTATATATTTTTTTAAAAATATATATTGTATATTGGAGTGTATATAGTGTATATTGGAGTGTATATAGTGCATATAATTGTAGTGTATATAGTGAATTTTTTATTTTTTTTTAAACGGGTTTGACCGGGTTTTGGTGGGTTTTAATTTTTTAACTGTTGGGCCCAGGCCGGCCCGGCCCATCTAGCGCCAAAACCGGCCCTCAACCCGGCTAAAATAGAAGGGCCGGTTCCGGGTTGGCCAGGCCCGGCACGTTTGACACCCATAAGTTGGATACAACGCGTGACTACACGCGCGTGGGTGCGAGTGAACATATATCATTTTTATATTAAACTAATTTTTAAAAAAAATTAAAAAGAAAAAAATCCCTCCTCCGACCCCCCCCCCTCCAAAAAAAATATTTCTTCTTTTCTTTTCGTCGCACCATTACAACCCCCTCCCCCAACAAAGCACCGCCACTACAGAAACTGAAATTTTTTGTGGATTTCTCAAAGATATTCAAAAATAAAATTAGAAATTGATTGTGTTTGTGTATTTGGATTTATAGTTGAAAATTTAAATTAATTAGAGAGGAATTTTAATTATTTGAAATAAATTTGATGCTTAATTTGTGAGTAAACATCAAGAACATGATTATTGAAATTTTTCAATAATTTATAAAAGTTATTTATTTAATTAAATTTATTTTAATATTTAATTTCTTATGTGGCATTTAAAAATGATGAGGAATTTAACGCAATATTTAAAAATGATGTGAAAATGACGTGGAAGGCGGTTGAATTACACACACCGAAATCGAGTTTAAAATATTGTGTTTTGATGAGTTGAGGGATTCAGATGACAATAAGCTAAGTGAAGGTGTTCACTTTATAAATTCGGACAAGTATAATAATTTATTAGACCATTTCTCTTATTATAAATTGCAACTGTTTATATTAATATAATAAAAATATATATTTTAAACTATTAATCAAAGTTCATAGATAGCTTGATTTTCAAAAAGATAAACTGGATAATTTAGAAGTAAAAGTAAATGTAGGAAGTATATTGTTGTCACTTCCCTCCTAACCCTAACTGCCTAGGTTTGTGACACATAATAAATGGATAAAATTGGCTGTAGCATTTTATACAATCACGGATACACATTGTCGACATAAAAAACAGCTGCATAATATAAGAATGAAATTAATAATCTTAATAGACAAGTTAATTATATAGTTATAGAGCTGTTAATTTGTCATTCTTTATCATCAACACACCAGTTTTTTAAAAAGAATATTTACTTATATATCTTTGATAAATTGGTCAATTGAAAAGATAAATTATGAAACGTATATCTAGCTTTCCTTAATTTCAAATTTAAAAAAGAGATGATCATAATGTGCACACTACCGAAAACTTAAAGCCTACTATAACAGTTTCGAGCGTAATCTCATAAGTGGGATCTGAAGAAAATAATATACGTAACCTTATTTCTATCTTGTAACGATAGAGATGTATTATATTGAAAATTTGAAGACTATATTATTTGAAAATCCTACAGAATGCAAAGGAAACATCTGGAAACCACAGAGAAGGGACTAGAAAAATGATATACGTAACCTTATTCTTATCTTGTGACTATATATAGAGATGTTATTTTTGATAGACTCTCGACTCAAAATTATTATTTTGAAAATTTGAAGACTATATTATTTGAAAATCCTACAGAATGCAAAGGCAACCACAGAGAAGGGACTAGAAAGTGGATGATTCAATGCAAAGGCATACTCATACGGTCATACCCCAAGTTATGGGACAAAGGGAACATCAATTGCAATTTGCAACACCTTTAGTAAAACTTAAGAAGACAGCACATTAAAGCACCTTTTGGGGTGCTGATAGGTAGGAACATGTTTTTATAGAAATCACTTTTTTGGATAATGTTTTCCTCAAAAATAAATAATGAAGTTTTATTTATTTTCTAATATTGAACAAAATGCTACAAAATACTATCTCATAAATATTTTATGTAATCTAGGCAAACACTACAAAGCAGAAAGTAGGGGTATGCAAAAATCGAACCGACCGATAAACCGAACCGATAAAAATGTTATTGGGTTATTGGGTTAACGATTTATTGATTTTATAAAAAAATTTATTGAGTAAATGGTTTGGTTTTGATTTTACCTTATTGGGTTATCGGTTAAACTGATAACCCAATAAGGATACACTAAGTTATTGTTTTACTCCTATTTGTGTTATATATATAAATATTTATATTACTAATATATATATATACACACACACTACTTATTCGCAATTCAGAGATTCACTAAGTATTAACCTATTCAGAGCAACAAAGGCACAATACAATGCTCGGGTATTGTCGTATTGGAAAGTTTGAAGCATTTAGTAGCTTCCAACAATTAGGATTCAATTTTTTTTCGAACTAACATTCAGTTCAAGTTTGAAGATTCTTGTAATCTAAAACGCATTGCGTATGATTTTGGCGGCAACTAAGATTTTATTTTTTTATTTTAGTTGTTACTATTTTTTTTTTATGAGTATTTTCTTATTGGTTAAACCAAAAACCGAACCGTTAAACACCAAAAATTGAAAAACCGATAAGAAAATATCTTATTGGTTGGTTATTGGTTTTGCATATTTAAAAATCGAAAACCAAAAAACCGAACCGATCGATGCACACCCCTAGTAGAAAGTGTCGGGAGGAGTATGGGGTGTCAGGTGGTGCGGATGAGGAGGGGTGGAGGTGGGCGTGTCGGAGATAAATGATAATTAATGTGGAATGTCACACATGAAAATAATTTTTCTACTTTCATTAAAAAAGTCATTTTCTGCTTAATTAAGGAAATTGTTTTCTCGGAAAAAAATTTCTCCAAAAAATTGATCAACTAAACACGAAAAAACATTTTCCTCCATACCAAACATACCTTAAATAATATATAAAAACAGTAGAAAATTCGACGTATATACTTAGATCAGATAATCGTATGCACGTACCTATGTTAGAACTGAAAAAGAAAAAGTGTTAACGCGCAAAGCATATATTTGGATAATGTTTTTTTATTGCTCTGACATATCCTGGAAATTTCTAATACTAATTATTAATTCAAAATCTGAAAAATTTAAGCTTCCATTCATATTTAGTTTTGTGTTTGTTCTCTTTTATAGGTTCTCTAATACATATCATTTTTCACATTTGTTGGGTTGAGAAGAGACGAATTCAAGATTTAAATTTTATTTATTTAATATTTAAGATTTTTAACATTAAATTCATTATATTTTTAAGGATATAAATTCGTGTCTGCTATAACTTATAATTTTTTGAATTATATAAATTTATTACTCTACAATGAAAATTAAATATTAAATTCAAATGAACTGCATCCTCCCTAGATTTTGTTAAGTAATGAATAAGTTCAAATATATTCTTCATCCGAATATCATCATATATTCTATGTACATAGTTAAATTCTTATTTTATATATAAAAAATGATAAACTTTAGTGAAAATTATAACTCTCCATTGAACTAGACCGACGAGGTTTGGATTTCAAATATGTTCGAAAGATAATTAGGTTAACTTACGTAAAAAAAATCAATGATGTAGGTATGTTTGATAGTTCAATATTAGAGAAAAAAGCTCGATTAATTTGAGTATGATTGGATACTTCTGCTTTAGTTGCGTAACTAGGCCTATGCTTTAAATTTGTGGTCCCACTTTTTTTATTTCAAAGTTTTGTCTTTGATTTAGCACTAAATTACTACAAATTTCTCCTTCACTCCTAATTTTTATTTTTTTGGAATCAACAAAAATTCACAGTTAATATTAAATTACTACAAATTTTTCATTCATTATTATTTTTTATTTTTTTTAAATCAAGAGAAATTTTCAGTCGATATTTTATGACGAGCTCTGACTCATGAAAAGAGCGTTGGTGAGGAGAATCAATCCTATATCTTTAATGTGGACACATGCCATCCACTCAACCAACTCAGCTAACCGAAAATTCACTCCTAAAATTAATCAACTATTTTTATTTGATTTGATTGACTAGGTGGATTTATAAAACACTTTTAAAAAAAACTCTATCAATACAATATATGATTGTATAGTGGAACGTTTACTCTCTTATTTCAATATTATAAGTGGCAAAATTTATTTGTGATATGCTTGTATTATGGTACACCTTTTATGATGATCATGGGCCACATAAACTATGAAATAACGCTCACTAGTCATTTTTTTACATCAATTTCAAATTCTATTAGTGAAACTTCCTAACAATATCCTGGAATCTTAGAGGAAATATTCAAAACTTCATAACAATAATTATTTCTCAATTACTACAAAGACTAAAAAGTACTAAGAATTTGTAAGTTTTATCCAAAAATAAACAACTCCTCATTGCTTGGAAGGAGATGAACATGCTTGGAAACTAAGTCATGAGAATCAATGGAAAAACGCATGTAGAGTCAATAACCGCCATTGTGAACTTACGCGGGGTGCAAATTATTTGCTAGCAGCCTAGCACTATAAGAGGGACATCATGAAACAAACTTTGTTCATTCAGTTTCAAACACAACTACACAAGAAGTATCTTGATCTGTAGCACATTCATATTTTGTCCAATTATTTTCTTTCGTATATCAATTAACGAAACGTACTACAGAGAGTAATTTCATTACACCGCGTTTTAACACCTTTTTCATGATGTTTGAAGCAAACTTGCATTACCTCTGCATGAACATTGGAACTGATTTGTCAGCAGAAGTTGATTCCTCCAATAAGAAAAGATGGCACTTAGCTTTTGCTACTATCTATTGTTCAAGAGCTTTCAAGAATAAGGCTAGCACTAAGGTAACACCTGTCCTTGTGTCATCTTATAATCATGGAGCTGCCTACAATCCAAGAAAAGTCCGTGTGTGTATCGACAGATACAATAGCCATTGATGTAGTTCAACAACACCCTTTATTCTCGGGCATTGATCAGTCAAGTCTAGCTAAGCTTGTCAAAGATAAAAGTGTTGACAAGCTCGCGAACCTTGGAGGTGTACAAGGTGTTGCTGCTTCTCTCAAAAGTCACGTGACTAATGGTATAAGCGGAGATCCAGAAGATGGTGCACGTAGACATGAGGCGTTTGGGAGCAACACGTATCGTAAGCCACCTACTAAAAGTTTCTTCATCTTTGTTTGGGAATCATTCAAAGATCCCACCATCATTATCCTTTTGCTCTGTGCTGCTTTGTCTCTTGGATTTGGAATT
This sequence comes from Capsicum pubescens, assembly GCA_030864215.1. NCBI lineage: Eukaryota > Viridiplantae > Streptophyta > Magnoliopsida > Solanales > Solanaceae > Capsicum > Capsicum pubescens. The sequence goes on from CM061546.1 coordinate 47,189,846, forward strand.
AAAGAGCATGGACCGAAAGAAGGATGGTATGATGGAGGGAGTATTTTTGTTGCCGTGTTTCTTGTCATAGCTGTTTCGTCTATTAGTAATTATAGACAAAACGGACAATTTGATAAGCTTTCAAAAGTGAGCAAAAATATTCCAGTAGAAGCTGTTAGAAAGGGGAGGCGCCAGCAGATATCCATATTCGAGATTGTGGTTGGAGATGTCATTTGCTTGAAGATTGGAGATCAAGTCCCTGCTGATGGGATTTTGGTAGAAGGTCATTCTTTACAAGTGGATGAGTCTAGCATGACAGGTGAAAGTGATCATGTCGAGATTAACCTTGGCCAAAATCCTTTCTTAATTTCTGGCACAAAGGTTGCCGATGGCTATGGAATGATGCTTGTGACATCGGTTGGCATGAATACGACCTGGGGAGAAATGATGAGCGAGATCAGCAGTGACTCTAGTGAGCAAACACCTCTCCAACAACGACTCAACAAGCTCACCTCATCGATTGGTAAGGTTGGATTGCTAGTTGCCTTCTTAGTGCTTGTTGTCCTATTGGTACGATACTTTACCGGGACCACAAAAGATGAGAAGGGGAACAAAGAATTCAACGGGAGCAAGACATCATCAGATGATGTAATCAATGCTGTGGTGGGAATTGTTGCAGCGGCTGTTACCATTGTTGTTGTCGCGATTCCTGAAGGATTGCCTCTAGCTGTTACACTTACTCTGGCTTATTCGATGAAGAGAATGATGGCTGATCAGGCAATGGTGAGGAAACTCTCTGCATGTGAGACTATGGGCTCCGCCACCACCATCTGTACAGACAAAACAGGTACTCTTACCTTAAATAAGATGACAGTGACAAAGTTTTTCGTAGGCAAAGAGCACATAAAGGTGGAAAGTAATACATCAATTTCAGCAAAAGTTCTTGAATTATTCCATCAAGGGGTTGGATTAAACACTACAGGTAGTGTTTTCAAGTCCACTGATTCATGTTCCAGCTTCGAGTTCTCAGGCAGCCCAACTGAAAAAGCTATCCTTTCATGGGCTGTGCTGAAATTGAACATGGATATGGATCAAGTCAAAAGAAATTTCGACATTCTACATGTGGAAGCTTTCAATTCGGAGAAAAAGAAGAGCGGTGTATTGATCAAGAACATCACTGATGGCACGATTCGTGCACATTGGAAAGGTGCTGCTGAAATGATTTCAAGAATGTGCTCCCATTACTATGATCTAGAAGGGAACATAAAACCTCTAGAGGAATCAGATAATGTAGAATGCGATAGGATAATTGAAGGAATGGCTGCCAGCAGCCTCCGATGTATTGCGTTCGCACACAAGCAAGTGACAAAAGCTGAGCAGGAGGATCATGAGCATATGCATGGAAATGTTCCAGACAATTCTTTCATTCTTTTGGGCTTTGTTGGCCTAAAAGATCCATGTCGACCTGGCGTGAAGAAAGCAGTGGAAGATTGCCAAAATGCTGGTGTGAACATCAAGATGATCACTGGTGACAATGTGTTCACAGCAAAAGCCATAGCAACAGAATGTGGGATTCTTCATCCTAATCTGGAAGTAGATGAAGGAGCAGTCATAGAAGGTGAAGAATTTCGTAACCTCACCGATGAAGCGCGGATGGAGAGGGTGGAGAAGATACGCGTGATGGCAAGATCATCCCCTTTTGACAAACTTCTAATGGTGCAGTGTTTGAGGAAGAAAGGTCATGTGGTCGCGGTCACAGGTGATGGCACGAATGATGCACCAGCTTTGAAGGAAGCAGATATAGGACTTTCTATGGGGATTCAGGGCACTGAAGTGGCTAAAGAGAGTTCTGATATTGTCATCTTGGATGATAATTTTTCTTCGGTTGCCACAGTTCTGAAATGGGGAAGATGTGTCTATAACAACATCCAGAAATTCATCCAATTTCAGCTCACAGTAAATGTGGCCGCACTTGTGATCAATTTTGTAGCAGCTGTATCAGCTGGTGAGGTACCACTCACAGCAGTACAGTTGCTATGGGTGAATTTGATCATGGATACGTTAGGGGCACTAGCACTAGCGACAGAGAAGCCAACCGAGGAACTCATTAAGAAGAAACCAGTCGGTAGGACAGCGCCACTCATCACCAACGTTATGTGGAGGAATCTAATGGCTCAAGCCTTATATCAGATTGCAGTTTTATTGACCTTACAATTCAAAGGAGAATCGATATTTGACGTCAACAAGAAGGTAAACGATACATTGATTTTCAACACATTTGTTCTTTGCCAAGTGTTCAATGAATTCAACGCGCGAAACCTGGAGAAGAAGAATGTCTTTGAGGGAATTCACAAGAACAAGTTGTTCATGGCAATCATCGGAATAACGTTGGTTCTCCAAGTGGTGATGGTGGAGTTTCTCAAGAAGTTTGCAAACACAGAGAGGTTGAATTGGGGTCAATGGGGTATTTGCATTGGATTTGCAGCTGCATCATGGCCAATTGGTTGGCTTGTCAAGTGCATAACTGTTCCAGAGAGACCAATCTTCAGTTATCTCAAGCTGAATAAACGTTGTTATATTGAGTAGATTTAGGTGTTCACTATGTTTTTATCATAAGCTATTTAGTTCCAATAGTATTAGTTTGTTATTAAATGGTTAATTGATGTTGCATTTTCCTATGTTTATGTTTTTTTAAATAAAGAGTTGTACAAAAATTTTCTACTACCGTTAAAGTTTTAGTACTTCTGTTCATGATTGTGGACACAGCATACCTTTTGAAGCTGACAACTTACTAAGCAGTGAAGTTCTGGTCAGGGATTTGTGATTTCTTGCAACATCTTCAAACTAATATGGGGATCTATAGTACATATTAAGAGTAGGTTCTTTTTGAATGTTCAGAAAAATAATTAACCCCCTCAACGCCATCTGTACATGTCAAATCGTGCGCGGTATGAAACATATATCATCGTTGCTCTTAACTGAGACTGGGGTAGCATGCTGAGTTAGTTTAACATCCTTTATTCGATATAGTGACTACTTAAGCTTAGCCGGCCTATGATATTGATAGCCAAACTGCAGGGATTCACAGAGGAATCCGAGGTTTTAGCAGCTGGACAAGAGTTTTTACGGAAAAAACTCGAGTAATCAGCTATGGGGGTGGATTAGGAAAGAAGATGAAAATAGAATTCAATTAGAAAAACTGTATTATTGTTCAAGTTATGATCATTATTGTAGTCCATACAAGTATTTGTAGTAACCAACTTTTCCTGCTATCTAAAAACCACTTAACCAACTAACTTACAGCTAAACTGATCGACTAATCAGTTATGATGACTTATCCATGACTCAACTAACTAATGCCCGAAGATAGAATACAAAGGTAGATACGCCAAATATATCCATACAAAGATTTTACAAATTATAGAGGACTATTAGCAGGCACGCGTAATGATATTCTCAGGTGGAACGTTTCTTGGTGTTGATGAGAAACATTGTCACGACCTGAACCGAGGCCCTGGCTGCGACGGACACCCCGAACCGTGATGGCCCGGGTGCCCCTATCTATCTGGTAATCATACACACCATTCATATACTTATAAGGAAATGCTGAAAAGATAACAAAACAGAAACATGGTCAATCTTATAAGTAAGCTGAACAATTCAAAAGAAAGTGTTTAGCATTCAAAACACACGACACCCATCTGCGAAATCTCTGATAACATGAAAACCACTATCTGTCTAAAAATTGGGACAAGGCCCCCAGTCGGACCATAAATCCAAAATAAAATAACAATGATCAGAAAACATGCCTTCCGAAAAAAGAGAGGCTCATTAACTGCACACTTCAGACGGACAAATCTACAGCTTTGCGGGACCACGGGGTTGAGCCTCAAATCCTGAAATATAGGGGGTCAATACAAATATACTGGTACACAGAGCAATCCAAAATAACATACTTTTATCCAACATAAGTGAGCGAAATTCATAAAATATTTTACATACGATATATAAAAATACATGGGAATATTTAAAAGACTTTGAGACAATTCTTTGAAACCAAAAACTCACTCTTTGCTTTACTTCTTAGTTAGGTGGTACACCCTACAATTCTACAATCCCACGGGCTATATGAAATCCACCCTTGACTCGGCGACCAAGCCCCCAATCCACGTATGCCGCAAGGATTGGAGTCCTAATTACTATTCTAGTATACCGGTGTCTAAAGGACAAGTATACATTGGCATTAGCCAAAACATATCACCCGAATCGGCAAACTCGATTTCCAACGATGATCCCATACACTCAAACGCCCTCTTTCGGTAACCACTTAACTCTCTTTAAATCCATTTTTAACTCTTCCTAAAAATGCATTATTCTTGATTTCAAAATCTGAAGTAAAATCTGTATTCTGTTCTGTTCTATATTATCATGGCACTATCTCTTTTGGTATCGCCATACCAAGACTTGCAAGTCATATCTCTAAGCCATAAAATATCATGTTACAATTCTTTCATTCAAAACATAATGTTTGGACCACCAAATCATTCAAACAGTACAAAATGATTTATATTTCAATTTTCAACATATATGAAAACTTATGTAAAGATTCTCTCTTTCAATTCATAAACATGTGTGGTGGTCAATTTCTCAAGACAATCATGCAATTCTTTCAATTCTCACGTATATAGCATTTTCAAAATAATAAATATCCCTCTCTTCGATTCACAACCAACATCAAGTTCATAAATGATAGTCAAACTCTTGGTTCATGCCTTAAGACATGCAATTGAGTAACCCATAACTTGTAAATCAAGAAATAACACAATGAGAGAGGAAAATTCGTTATTTATGCTCTCAATTCATATTTAAACAAAATTTAAAACACATGTATATATATACACGAGAAAATCAAGTTTCAAGGGAAGGCCTCAAGACCAAAACATTATATCATTGAAAAGGATTCATAATGCATATTCTTTAAATTGTTCTCAAAACCCTTTATGAATATATGGTTTCTAAACTTTAAAAACTTAATAAAACAATTTCACCATGCACATGTAGTTTAGGAAAACTCTACGTACCTTAGATTACTTAGTTTGACGGATGGAACCCAAATCTTTATTCATTTCTTGGAGATCTTGACCTAAGAGCTTGATTGTTGATCTTTGGAGAGGAGATAGGGTTATGTTTTTTTTTTTAGAGAGGATTTGAGATGTTTAATTGATGAAATAGAAGGAAAATATCGCCCCTTGAGGGTTATCAGGCGTGGGCTGGGAGTTATAAGGGAAGAAAAGACTAAAAAAGCCCTTAAAAATGCGGAACCAACAACTCTAAACTAGGGGCGGGTGTTGGAGCACGCGACGCGCGCTAATCGCGCGACCTCATTGCCTCTCTCATGAAAATAACTAGAACTTTTTGCTCGGGTATCAGAATTTAGAGAAATTGATATCGTTGGAAAGAGAACTCAATTATCTACAATTTGGTGGGTCTTGATCTACAAAATTCTACTTTTATAGAAAGTTATACATGTTCAAAGTAGATCCTTGTAAAATCGAATACAAAGATTTAGCCAAGTCAAAGGTTCTTAGCTCAACTTTGCTCTAAGTTATTCCTATGAAGATTTTTCACTTCGAAAGCACTTCAAACACGAGGATAAAGATCATGAAACTTATTCTCACTTGAAAATAATTTCTGTTAGAGCTTCTACACGTAGGAACAATAGTTTGATTTTTAGTTTGAAAGTGCGGGGTGTTACAAACGTGTTTACCGTAGATTTGATATAATTGAATTTGTAGGTGAGTCAAGAGGACATGTTATGATTTAACCTTATTTTATGTCCGATTTACTAGCAGTTTGATTGCCAGGTGATACAAAATCAACAAGATATAAAGTAAGCATAACAAGCTAAGTAAAGCAAACAAAATATTGCGTATGAAAGATGGAATGGCAATATGCTGATCTCATTATACATACCAACTCTAATTTAGTCATTATACTAGTAACTTTAACCGCGCTTCGTACAGTAATAAATTTTTCTTATTTATTCTATAAAAATTACTTTCTTATAATTCTCTAACAATAAATATTCAAAAGATTAATTTTTGAAAAAAGAAACAAATTAAATTTTCTTTGAGGAGATGGTCATCGATGCAATCATTTTTCAAATTCTATAGTAGAATGAGACCAAAGACTCTAAAAATATCTCTAAGGTAAAATGCATTAGAAGTTAAGAAACACATGCAACTCATTGCATTACTTTTATAGGAAAGGGATATAAATATTTTGGCTGCCTATTCACACTCACAATTTTAGTACACAAAAGATAGCTATTCATTTGATTTGTCGGAGTATATATAGTGAATTAGTGATGTTCAAGATTTAATTGAGAAAAATTCCTTTAAGTTCTACAATTAAGAAATTATTTTAAGTTTCGTAACTCCTGAATAAATAAAATTAGTATTAACGAAAAAAAAATGCTATTCTTGTTAAGGAAAAAACATGTACGTACATCTCAGTTATCATTAAAAGGAAAGAGTGAGTTATTCAATATAGTAAATGAAGGAAAAGAAGAGAAAAAATGCAAAATAATTCAAATGTGCACATGAAATTTATTTTTGAGTCTCATTTTCTTTTGGGCGATTCACTTGTTTATTCTTACTCTACCTCTTTTGTTTTAATATATGAGATCTACGGATCTCACTTTTATTTTATTTTTTTAAAAGAAGACTAAATAAAATGTAATTAGATGTGACTTTATCAGGAGAAAATTTTATAATTTAACATACCAAAAATAAAAATAAATAATTTAAAAGACTCAGACAAAATAGCGACGGACAAAATAATAATGGTACTTGACTAAATAGACCCAAAATACTATTGACAAAACAATGATGGTACTTGACTAAATAGACCCAAAATACTACTGAGCTGATCTTTTTTGTTAATCTCAACTCTTCCCTACAATTACCAATGCGTAGAGAATAATTAAATGCATAAAAAAATAAAGCATTACATATATAAGTAAGTAAAAGAAAATATCCATAACAATGTATTATGAAAGCACTAAAAAGTGTCATTACTCCGTCACTTTCTTTAGATGATAGTAACACAAGGCCAACAAAATATGAATATAATGATACTTTAGTTGTAATGCACTCCCAATGAAAAGATATTGTAACTTACATAAGAGCTAAATGAAAAAATTGCACGATATGTTTATAAGGAGAAAATATTTATGCCACGTATCTCATATTTTAAATTTATTATCTGATTCTATTTATATTTGTGTATAAACATAGAAAATGATATTTCTCTCCCCCTCCCCCCTCCTCTCCAACAAACACACAAAAATTGTTCTGATAAATCTAACTTAAATCAATATACAAATTGTCAAAATATGATAATTGGTTCAAAAAAATATCTTTGGCAAAGTGTATGATATCCCTTTCCCATCTCATCAAGAACTGAATAATCCTAAGCAAAGGCCAAGAAACTCAATGCCACTATTCTTGAACAGCTTGAAGCCGGGCATTTTTTCGCACTATTACGCATATGAAAATAATGGTTAAAATTGAATTCAATTGTCAAATGCCTCTATAAGAAATAAGATTGAGTACTACCGTATTCCATGAAACGCATGAATAGGAAAAAATGTACCTCTTCCAAGTTTATTAGAAAAATCATGATGCAATTGAATTTAAAGCTTTGCGCCATGTTCTTTGTTGATCAATCATGAATGATATTGTACTATATTCTTAGGGTTAAGTCATCGCAATATTCTTAAACTTGTTTTGAAATTTCAGTCGGACCCCTCAACTAAGATTGGTACCTATTGAACACTTATACTATGTGGAAAATTGTTTCTATTAGGCACTCTTTGTCATTCACCAAAAAATAAAAAGTGGGTGTAAGTCACTCGTGGTGATATGGGACAATTGTAAAATTGAAAAATGACATGTGGCATTAAAGGCCCAAAATAATTTTAAATTTATTTTTATAACTTTTATAAAAGAAGCCCCTAAACACCTCTGCCCCCTTGTCCCTCCCCTCCTCTCCTCTTCTTCATCTTGTTTCTATTTTTGTTGTTGTTCTTGTTCTTACTGTTGTTCTTGATAACAAGATGCAAGTTTGTAGGAAATTAATACTTTGATTTTTTCACTTGGGGTTCTTGAAAATTTGGTTCTTGTGATTTTTTTTTCAAATTTAGCATCTACAATATACTCGCTCGATTTGAATTTTTGGAGAATCTCGTCGAAAAATTTCTTTGATTAACCACCAGCGAACTCTAACCCGGCTCATAAACTAATACAAAACTAAGTGTGTATCAAGAGATTCAAGCCAACACAAGGACAACAAAATGATCAACAAAGTTCTAGTGAATCGAAAATGGCCACACACGACTTCACTAAGCTTCCATCACTTGGTTTTTGGAACTAGAAAATGAGTTTAACAATAAGAGAAATAAATAACAACAATGCAAGTGAATTGAAAGAGCCCCACACGGCTTCACTAGACTTTAGATTCAACAACACAATGATAACAAGATTACAAGAGATAGAAACTTGACATATAATATTCAATGATGTAAGAACCGTAACAATGAGAAAGGACCCTAAGACTAATGAATATTGATACCAAGATCTTACTTGGACCAAGAGGAACTCAAAGAACTCAAGATCGTAGTTTCTAGCCAAGATACAACACATGTATCACTCTACTTGTGAGATTCGGAATTGGGGCTTCTCTAATGGAAGAGAGAAGTTCCAAAAATTATAAGTGTTTTGTGTCTCAAAATATTATGAATCAACTAAGGCAAAATAACCCTAATGTTGTCTATTTATATTACACCACAAATAAAAGATAAAATAACCATTTAACCCTTACCATGGGGTGGCCTTGGAGTGTAAGTTTATTACACTTCAAGGCTCCTGTTCACACTTAAAAATATTTAAACCATTTGGTGGATCAAGTACCAACTCACTCACGGCCATTTTCATGAACAAGGTTTGGAGTCGTTGCAACTCACGTGCTTGGCTTTATGTGAAAGGTATCAAGCTAGGAATTCCCGTATCATCCTCTCCATCTTGAAGAAAATTTGTCCTCAAATTTGGATCATTGCCATCCTCCACCATTTCCACTCGAGAGAGGTCACACACGTTAAAAGTGTTGTGCACTTGATATTCCGGGGGTAGATCAATCTTGTTGGCATTGTCGTTGATCCTTTATAATACTTGGAACGGGTCATCACCCCGCAACATCAACTTAGCATTTCTTTGAGAAGGAAATCTATCCTTCTTTAGGTACACCCACACCCAATCTCCTAGTTCAAGAATGAGCTTTTTTTTTTTTTTTGGCTCGCCTTGCAACTTCTTTGTTTTTCTTCTCCAACCACAACCTCACCTTCTTATGTAGCTTCTTCATGGCTTCGGTCCATTTGCTTCCATCTTAGCTTATCACAATATCACTTGGAAAAGGGGTTAAATCCAAAAGGGTGAGGAGGTTGATGCCGTATACACACTCAAAGAGTGTCATCCCCGTTCTTGAGTGTATAACACGATTATAAGCAAATTCTATCAACGGTAAGTGCTTCTCCCAAGAAGTCATTTTTCCCTTAACCATGGACTGTAGCATAGACCCTAAGGTCCTATTTACTACGTCCGTTTGGCCATCGATTTATGGGTGATATTAAGTCGAAAACAACAACTTAGTACCAAGCCTACCCCGTATGGACTTCCAAAAGTGGCTTAGAAATTTAGAATCCCTATCACTCACTATGGTCCTCGGAATACCATGAAGTTTTACAACATTATCAAATAACAAAGAGGCTACACTAGGCGCATCATCACATTTGGAACAAGGAATAAAGTGAACCATCTTGGAAAACCGATCCACCACAACAAAAATACTATTCGGCCCCCTTCTAGTCCTCGGTAATTCCAACACGAAGTCCATTGATATGTCAAGCCAAGGACGCAAAGGGGTGGACAATGGGGTGTACAACCCATGGGGTTGGAGCCGTGACTTGGCTCCTTTGCACTCAACATATTGGCCACAAATATGGGCCATATATTTGTGCATTCTAGGCCAATAAAATTATTCTTCCAAAATTCTGAGGGTCTTCTCGACCCCAAAATGGCCCATTAGACCGCAATTGTGTGATTTCCTCACGAACAATTCTCTCCACGAACTTGAGGAAACACACAATCGTCTACCCTTAAATAAGTATCCATCAAATTTGGTATAGGGATGGGAACCCCTATCTGTAACCCACCTATCCCTATCTAACTCATTACTTTCCCTATAGATAGAAGCGAAGTGAGGATCCTCGGGATATAAAGACTTGAGGCTTTCAAACCTCGTCAACTTAGAAGGCAAAGTAGACACAAACACATGTTACCGGGACAAAGTATCGGCAACCACATTGTCTTTACCCTTCTTGTAATGTATAACATAAGGGAAAGTTTCAAGAAATTCAATTCATTTGGCATGCCGCCCATTAAGCTTGTCTTATGCCCGTAGATACTTCAAGGATTCATGATCCGTTCGGATCATGAATTCTTTAGGACACAAATAATGTTGCCAAGTGGCCAAGGCTCCAATCAAGGCATACAACTCTAAATCGTACGTAGAGTAGTTTAGAGTTGCTCCTTTGAGATTTTCTCTAAAGTAGGCAATAGGATTTAATTTTTCCATTAAAACCGCGCCTATGTCGACTTTGCTAGCATCACATTCGACTTCAAAAGTCTTGTCAAAATTTGGCAATTGTAGCAAAAGGGCTGAGATGAGCATAGCTTTCAAGTCCTCGAAGGCCTTAGCTTGTTCATCTCCACACTTGAAAGGCCGATCCTTTTTAATCACTTCGGTCAATGGGGCAGCAATGGTGCTAAATCCTTTAACAAAACGTTTATAAAAACTAGCCAACCCATGAAAGCTTCTCACTTCACCTACAGTTTTGGGAGTTGGCCAATTTTTAATGGCGTCAATCTTAGATTCATCTAATTCGACCCCTCTTGATCTCACCACAAACCCAAGAAATACAACATTATGGACACCAAAAGAACACTTTTCTAGATTAGCATATAACTTCTCCTTTTGGAGGACATCAAAAACACATTGTAAATGTTTTACATACTCATCTAAGGACTTACTATACTCCAAGAAATCATCAAAGTAAACAACAACAAACTTTTAGATAAATGGCTTCATCACATGATTCATTAGCCTCATGAAGATACTTGAAGCGTTTGTTAGGCCGAATGGCATAACCATCTATTCATAGAGACCAAATTTGGTCTTGAAGGCGATTTTTCATTCATCACCAAGTTGCATATGGATTTGGTGATAGCCACTCCTCAAATCAATTTTAGAAAACAAACACGAACTACTTAATTCATCAAGCATATCATCTAGCCTAGGAATAGGGTGACGATATTTTACCGTTATCTTGTTGATGGCTTGGCAATCAATGCACATACGCCAAGTCCCATCTTTCTTGGTAAATAGTAGCACCGGGACCGCACAAGATCTCATACTCTCCTTGATGTACCCTTTGTTGAGAATTTTCTCAACTTGGAATTACAATTTCTTGGTATCCGTCAGGTTGCTTCTATAAACCTATTTGTTGGGCAATTATGAGCCCGACACAAAATCAATCAAGTGCTCAATGCCCCAAAGTGGAGGCAATCCTTTTGGCAATTCCTTTGGAAAGACATCCTTGTAATCCTACAAAACATGAAAAATAGGAGGAGAGATGGAAACGTTAGAGGGGTTAGTATTAAAACAATGAGCCAAGAGGAACATCAGAGTGTCCTCGTCATGATCCACAAATAGTTCCTTCCTCTTAACCATCATTACCATGCTCCCATGCCCTTTAGAATTTAGGGACCTCTCGGCTTCCCCTACTCTCCCTCTCTGGGATTCCCCTCTTTTATCCCTCACTCTCGTCTCTCTTTCTCTTTTCCCTCAATTCTCGCTTCTTTTGGTGTAATTCATTCACTTGGGAAGGAAATAATAGATGAAGAGCGACCTTTCAACCATCCTTCTCAAGTGTATACCGATTGGACCTTTCATCATGTTTGGTCGACCTATCGTATTGCCAAGGCCTTCCTAACAACAAGTGACAAGCTTGTATTGGTATCACGTCACAAAGCACCTTGTCATGGTAGTTGTCTACCTTAAAAAGTATCACATATTTCCTTGTTACCTTTAACTCGCCGTATTCATTCAACCATTGTAACTTGTAAGGACTAGTGTGAGGTGTAGTCGAAAATTTCAAAAAGTTCACCATTGCAACACTAACAACATTTGCACAACTTCCACTATCTATCACCATAGTGCACACACTTCCCTTTATAAGATATTTAGTATAGAATAGATTCTCCCATTGGCTAGAATCATCTACCGCCTTACTAATTATGGAACGCCCCACTACAAAGTTTGGGACCACATACTCCCCTTTCTTGCGGATAAGAATCCTCACAATCATCATTATTATCATATGGCTCCCTCTTGACCTTCTCTCCATCTTGAAGTTCAGCCTCACTCTCATCACCCTTAATACCCACTTATTCACCAAGGAAATATAATCTACCTTCCTTAAGGATTACATTGCATCGGTTATGGCATTCATTGGCTTTATGCGCTCAACCTTGGCACTTGAAGCATTGAAACCCTTTTGGATTAGGATACTTATGAGCTTCTTGCCTCAGAGGGATTTTGTGGACTATTTTGGACTCGGGCAGTCTAGTAGTGATGGGTTGGTCCTTGTTTTTGGGCAAACCCGAAGGAGATTGAACCATATCCTTACCCATTGGCCAACCCGAGGTTGATTATCCCTTTTCTTTGAATGACGACCTCTCTTTAAGTTCCCTTTTAATCTCAAGAGCCACTTGGAAAATACCTTCGATGGTATCAAACTTGTGAAGTGTCGAATGAGTGGAGATCTTTTTGTTCAACCCACACTTGAACCAAATGATGCGTGACTAATTTGTTCCCCACGATGATCAAGTTTCAAAATGAGTTGTTGAAACTCATCATAATATTCCATCACACTTCGATTCTCTTGCCACAAGTTGTACAATCTAGCAAGCAACTCATGGAGATAACTCTCGAAAATTTACCGTTGCCTCATTATGTACCTCAACCGAAACCAAGGTGGTGGTTATCCATCAATCAACTCATTACCAAAACGTTTGACGTATTCCCACCATGTGTTAGCATAGCCTTCGAAGTGAGCTATGGCATAACAACTCTTCTTCTTTTTCAATATATTATTCACTTGAAACACTTTATCACATGCTGACTCCCAAGCAAGATACATCTCGAGGTCACTTTCACCCTTAAAGATAGGAAGGCTCAATTTGATGGTTTTGATGCCTACATCCCTCTTTTGGTGTCGGTTTTCCCTTTATCCATACCCTCGGTATCTTTTTGGATCCACATGTCCTCCTCTTATCTTATCCTCCCTCATGTAAGCATCGTCAAAGGCTCCATACCCTTCATAATCCTCTCTACCATATTCCTCAAAGTGGATGGGACAGTTTTGGATATTTGGAACTTGATTTGGAGGGATTGGGTTTTGTGGAGGTGGTGGTCTTTGGTTTGGTGGAGCTTGATACCAAATCAATAACCAATCTATCGTAAACTAGCCATAATAATGATAATAACAATATCAATAACAACGTGAGTAACCGGCTATTTCGGACAACCAAATACCTAACCGAGCCTATGCGTTTCCCCCACTACCCTAGGCATAGAAGGCTCAATCAGCACACAACAACACAAGGCATAGTCATCACCCATATCTATGCAGCCGTCCTATACCGGCTGATAGACATAGGCGCATACTGGTGATAGACGATACACATGTAAGAATGAATGCAAGGTACATAATCAATATCATAACCATCCTTTGGACTCAAACCGGGTATATATATCATCATCATAATATCCTCTGACCTTGTTGGGTATCAATATCATCATCATATTATCCTTCGGTCTTTCCAGGTATCAATATCATCATGACAGTATCCTCCGACTTTGCCAGGTAATAATATCATCATAACATTATCCTCCTGCCTTACCGAGTACTATCAATATCATCATAACAGTATCCTCCGGCCTTGCTGGATAGCAATATCATCATAACAGTATCTTCCGGCCTTGCCGGGTAGCAATATCATCATAACCATCAATACATGTGTATAGATCTATAGAATAGGTGCACAGACTCAAGCGTGACTAAAAGAGTGTAAATTCATAAATCCATCGCCCGAAGTTAACTTCGAGACTAAATTATTATAAAAGTGTAAAAAAGGATCGGAATATCTCATAATCGGGATAAATAGTAATGTCAAATCATGAACCGAAATCGGACTCGGTCAATTCTTTAAAACATCATTATTAGCCTCGTTTACATATAAAAATTATTCATTAAGTTAGACAATTATTATTTTAAAAAATTCTATTTTTAAGATGGAAAGTGGACTTTTACTCTTATTTAGAAAGAATAGTCATAAAGTCATATATTAGCTAGAATCACATCACTCACAGATATAATGTTCATGAATGTACGAAATCTATACATGCCATCACCAGTATTCAATCAATGAAATCGTAAGCAACATGAACACATATGTATCCATATTCTACAACCTTGTCCTTTACAAGGAAAAATACCTCCCGGATATCCAAACAATATCATAAATACATGTGTATAGATATATATATAATAGGTGCACAGACTCAAGCGTGACTAAAAGAGTGTAAATTCATAAGTCTATTGCTCGAAGTGAACTTGGGGACTAAATCATTATAAAAGTGTAAAAAGGATCGAAATATCTCACGATCGGAATAAATAGTAATGTCAAATCATGGACTGAAATTGGACTCAGATAATTCTTTAAAACATCATCATTAGCCTCGTTTACGTATAAAAACTATTCATTAAGTTAGACAATTATTATTTTAAAGAAATCTATTTTTAAAATGGAAAGTGTGCTTTTACTCTTATTTAGAAAGAATAGTCATAAAGTCATATTTTAGCTAGAATCACATCACTCACAGATATAATATTCATGAATGTACGGAATCTATGCATGACATCATCAGTATTCAATTAATAAAATCGTAAGCAACATAAACACATATGTATCCATATTCTACAACTGTATCCTTTACAAGGATAAATACCTCTCGGATATCCAAACAATATCACAACACGGCCCTCGGAATAATCATAACATTATAATCACAACCTTAGGCCCCCATACGTATCCGAAACTCATATCAATAATCATGTATATATAAATCATCTCATATCTATAGGTCATAACATATTCACGAGGAATAATATCTCTATAAGCTATTAAGCATATCTATAATCATCTCACATATAGGAGGCATCTCACTTCTAGGAGGCATAATGCATCAATGAAGCATAACTCACAACTACGAGGCGTATTACATCTATAAGGCATCTCGTATCTATAGGTCATATACCATAACTATAAGGAATATCATCTCTATAGGCCAATTTCCATATCTAAGAGGAATAACATCTCTATGAGCCAAATATCAAGTCTAAGAGGAAATAACATCTCTATGGGCCAAATATCAGGCCAATTTCCATATCTAAGAGGAATAACATCTCTATGAGCCAAATATCAAGTCTAAGAGGAAATAACATCTCTATGGGCCAAATATCAAGTCTAAGAGGAAATAACATTCTAATAAGGTTAAATTACACAAATCCCTAACTTAAGAGACTATATTACCCAATATCCCTTACCTTTTTAAATTTACATAAAATCTCGATTTTCAACTTTACTCTTGATACATATCAACGAAACCTCACTTCCTATTTTTACTCCGCCGTTAACTCATGCAAGATATTTTTTTTTAAGATTACCTTCCCTAAAATCTCTCCCAAATTATAATCAATTAAAATATCTTCCTTCCCGATTTGTTCTCATCCATTAATGCATGTAACTATTTTTTTTCCCACAATTTCCTCCCCTAAAATCTCTCCCAATTTTTTTTTAAAAGAATCGATTGATACATATATAAATTTATTTAGTTATCCATACATGTTTATTCTTAAATGGTGATTCATATGAATGATAAATAGGATACCATTATATGGGTATTATGGTGATTCATACGATAGATATGGTTTTAGTGGTTGAGACATATGATATTAATGGGTGATACATATGATATCATTATATGAGTATTATGGTGATTCATATGATGAATATGGTTTTAATGGTTGATACATATGATATTAATGGATGATACATATGGTATTATGGTGATTCATATGATAAATACAGTTATTATTTTAATTATTGGGTGATTCATATGAAATTAATGGGTGATATATTTTGTTCACATCGAAGGAGAATGGAGCAGTCATCCCATCACCGAAGCTCACTGTTCTGGTGAACCAGCGCTGGCCCACTGTTTGAATCATCAGGACTATCATGTGTGTTAACTGTCAAAAACAAAACGAACATAACCAAAAGATGGCTAAGGTTGGACGTAAGTTAATCATCAGGTGGAAGCTGCCTAAGGAAAAACAATTATCCATGGCTAGGAAGAGAAAAAGAGTAATATAGCTATTCCAGATATTATCTCCTTGTTTGAAATTTGAAAGTTGATTGGGGGTATTGCTGATTTTGTGAATCTAATTAATTCATTGTGTGATTGATTGTGAGTGATTTGCTCCACAGAATAAAAGAGAATCTGTTACTTCCTTAAATAAATATCCAGTCAGTTTTAAATGTATCAATTTTTTATATGTATCACCTTATATCATATGTATCACGATTTCAAAAACTGGGATAAGATGTAATTAACATAGTTGGGATAAAATGTAATATCATTTAAAGATTCAGGGATTTATGTAAGTTACCCAGCTAATAACATCTATATGGGCCAAATATAAAGTCTAAGAGGAAATAGCATGTCTATGGGTCAAATATCAAAGTCTACTAAAAATAGCTTCTCTATGAGACAAATAACAAGTCTAAGAGGAAATAGCATATCTATGAGACAAATAACATGTTTAAGAGGAAATAAAACTACGTAATGAAATTGTGAAACAACTAAATTAATGACAGCCGCATTTCATACCATCTATACACATTATCGACATCATCAATTTGCAACAAAACATAAACCTAGCTACATAATACATAATGAGTAGTAATCTTAACTGCTAAGTTAACTAAGGGACTAAAATTACTATTTCCCAATTATAATTGATCACAACTTAGCTTGGCAAGCCATTTATGTCTCATCATTTTGTCGAAAGTACTGTGAGGTGTGTAGTTTATCTAATTAAAGAGTAATGAAATAGATAGTTAAAAGATCATCATTTTACTCGCTATATGTGCAAAACGAATTGGATCGGAATAGACTAAATTGTGCGGGATCTCCCTTCATATAATGAAAATCTACTAGGCATCTAAAGAATTATTTGATTATTCAAGTACTCCGTATGTTATTAAAGTAAGGAATAACGCGCAAGCACATGAATCGGGTACGTTATTAATAATGCTGCAAAATATCCTGGAAACAACGGATAAAATTGGAGTAATTTTCTTAGTATTTCTTCTCATAAACATCATTTGGTATGTCTTAAGTTATAAGCTTGTTAATAAAATATTTAAGGCTACCTACTTGTCCTTTCTCCATTAAAATCATCTTTTGTTTGTTCTGTTACATAAAAGAAATCGAACCAGAAATTGAAATTAGAATCTTCTAGGAAATAACATACAAGCAATATTACTGCATGTTAAAATTTTGGAAGTAAAATAAAGGGGTATAAGCGTAGAAATTGAAATTGCATTACCCTCATAATAGGAATACCAAAGGCGGTTAAGTGGAAACATCCGTGCAGTGCACTAACCAAAACTGTACGCGGTGTTTCACAATTCTGAAACTATATAATAAGTTGTTAACTTCCAGAAAATTATATACTTCATTCAGTTTTTCCATCTTTTGTCCTTTTATTGTACACTATTGTTATTACAAACAATAATATATACACATTTTTCCATCCAAACCAACTACTATAGTACAGTTCAACATGTTTCAAGAAAACTTGCATTACCTATGCATGAACATTGCAACTGATTTGTCAGCAGAAGTTGATTCCTCCAATAAGAAAAGATGGCACTTAGCTTTTACTACTATCTATTGTTCAAGAGCTTTCAAGAATAAGGGTAGGACTAAGGTAACACCTGTCCTTGTGTCATCTTATAATCATGGAGCTGCCTACAATCCAAGAAAAGATACAGATACAATCGCCATTGATGTAGTTCAACAACACCCTTCATTCTCGGGCATTGATCAGTCAAGTCTAGCTAAGCTTGTTAAAGATAAAAGCGTTGAAAAGCTCGCTGACCTTGGAGGTGTACAAGGTGTTGCTGCTTCTCTCAAAAGTCATGCGACTAATGGTATAATTAAGCGGAGATCCAGAAGATGTTGCACGTAGACATGAGGCGTTTGGGAGCAACACGTATCGTAAGCCACCAACTAAAAGTTTCTTCATCTTTGTTTGGGAATCATTCAAAGATCCCACCATCATTATCCTTTTGCTCTGTGCTGCTTTGTCTCTTGGATTTGGAATTAAAGAGCATGAACCGAAAGAAGGATGGTATGATGGAGGGAGTATTTTTGTTGCCGTGTTTCTTGTCATAGCTGTTTCGTCTATTAGTAATTATAGACAAAACAGACAATTTGATAAGCTTTCAAAATTTGAGCAAAAATATTCCAGTAGAAGCTGTTAGAAAGGGGAGGCGCCAGCAAATATCCATATTCGAGATTGTGGTTGGAGATGTCATTTGCTTGAAGATTGGAGATCAAGTCCCTGCTGATGGGATTTTGGTAGAAGGTCATTCTTTACAAGTGGATGAGTCTAGCATGACAGGTGAAAGTGATCATGTCGAGATTAACCTTGGCCAAAATCCGTTCCTGATTTCTGGCACGAAGGTTGCCGATGGCTATGGAATGATGCTTGTGACATCGGTTGGCATGAATACGACCTGGGGTGAAATGATGAGCGAAATCAGCAGTGACTCTAGCGAGCAAACACCTCTCCAACAACGACTCAACAAGCTCACCTCATCGATTGGTAAGGTTGGATTGCTAGTTGCCTTCTTAGTGCTTGTTGTCCTATTGGTACGATACTTTACTGGGACCACAAAAGATGAGAAGGGGAACAAAGAATTCAACGGGAGCAAGACATCATCAGATGATGTTATCAATGCTGTGGTGGGAATTGTTGCAGCGGCTGTTACCATTGTAGTTGTCGCGATTCCTGAAGGATTGCCTCTAGCTGTTACACTTACTCTGGCTTATTCGATGAAGAGAATGATGGCTGATCAGGCAATGGTGAGGAAACTCTCTGCATGTGAGACTATGGGCTCCGCCACCACCATCTGTACAGACAAAACAGGTACTCTTACTTTAAATAAGATGACTGTGACAAAGTTTTTCTTAGGCGAAGAGCACGTAAAGGCGGAAAGTCATACATCAATTTCAGCCAGAGTTCTTGAACTATTCCATCAAGGGGTTGGATTAAACACTACAGGTAGTGTTTTCAAGTCCACTGATTCATGTTCCAGCTTTGAGTTCTCAGGCAGCCCTACTGAAAAAGCTATTCTTTCGTGGGCTGTGCTGGAATTGAACATGGATATGGATCAAGTCAAAAGAAATTTCGACATTCTACATGTGGAAGCTTTCAATTCGGAGAAAAAGAAGAGTGGTGTCATGATCAAGAACATCGCTGATGGCACAATTCATGCACACTGGAAAGGTGCTGCTGAAATGATTTCAAGAATGTGCTCCCATTACTATGATCTAGAAGGGAACATAAAGCCTATAGAGGAATCAGATAAGGAAGAATGCGATAGGATCATTGAAGCAATGGCTGCCAGCAGCCTTCGATGCATCGCATTCGCCCACAAGCAAATTCCAAAATCTGAGCAGGAGGATCATGAGCATATGCATGGAAATGTTCCAGACAATTCTTTCATTCTTTTTGGCTTTGTTGGCCTAAAAGATCCATGTCGACCTGGCGTGAAAAAAGCAGTGGAAGATTGCCAAAATGCTGGTGTGAACATCAAGATGATCACTGGTGACAATGTGTTCACAGCAAAAGCCATAGCAACAGAATGTGGGATTCTTCATCCTAATCAGGAAGTAGATGAAGGAGCATTCGTAGAAGGTGAAGAATTTCGCAACCTCGCAGATGAAGCGCAGATGGAGAGGGTGGAGAAGATACGCGTGATGGCAAGATCATCCCCTTTTGACAAACTTCTAATGGTGCAGTGTTTGAGGAAGAAAGGTCATGTGGTCGCGGTCACAGGTGATGGCACGAATGATGCACCAGCTTTGAAGGAAGCAGATATAGGACTTTCTATGGGGATTCAGGGCACTGAAGTGGCTAAAGAGAGTTCTGATATTGTCATCTTGGATGATAATTTTTCTTCGGTTGCCACAGTTCTGAAATGGGGAAGATGTGTCTACAACAACATCCAGAAATTCATCCAATTTCAGCTCACAATAAACGTGGGTGCACTTGTGATCAATTTCGTAGCAGCTGTATCAGCTGGTGAGGTACCACTCACAGCAGTACAGTTGCTATGGGTGAATTTGATCCTGGACACGTTAGGGGCACAAGCACTAGAGACAGAGAAGCCAACCGAGGAACTCATGAAGAAGAAACCAGTCGGTAGGACAGCGCCACTCATCACCAACGTTATGTGGAGGAATCTAATGGCTCAAGCCTTATATCAGATTGCTGTTTTATTGACCTTACAATTCAAAGGAGAATCGATCTTTGCTGTCAACAAGAGGGTAAACGATACATTGATTTTCAACACGTTTGTTCTTTGCCAAGTCTTCAATGAATTCAACGCACGAAACCTGGAGAAGAAGAATGTCTTTGAGGGAATACACAAGAACAAGTTGTTCATGGCAATCATCGGAATAACATTGGTTCTCCAAGTGGTGATGGTGGAGTTCCTAAATAAGTTTGCAAATACAGAGAGGTTGAATTGGGGTCAATGGGGTATTTGCATTGGATTTGCAGATGCATCATGGACAATTGGTTGACTTGTCAAGTGCATAACTGTTCCAGAGAGACCAATCTTCAGTTATCTCAGTTGGAATAAACGTTGTTATAACGAGTAGATTTCGATGTTTCCTTTTTTTTTTCCTCATATGCTAGTTAGCTGCATTAGTATTAGTTTGTTATTAAATGGTTGATTGATGTTGCATTCTTATATTACTCATTACTTGTAGTTTCCTAAGTTACGTTTTTTAAATAAAGAGTTGTACAGAACTCTTCGACTACAGTTAAAATTTTACTACTTTGTTCATGATTTTAGACAAGCACACCTTTTGTAGCTGATAACATACTAAACACTGAAGTTCAGGGATTTGTGATTTCTTGGAACATTTTCAAACTAATATGGAGATCTACAGTACATATTAAGGGTAGGTTCTTTTCGAATTTTCAGCAATAATGGACCCACTCGACCCAACCTGTATAATTTGAATTGTGCGCCGTGCGCAACATGTATCATCGCGGTTCTTAACTGTGACTCGGGTAGCTTGCAGAGTTATTTTAACATCCTTTATTCAATATAGTGACTACTTAAACTTAGTCGGCCTTTGATTTTGCACTAATGCTATACATGCTGCATCTGTTTGATACAGATCCTAGCATTAGCCGGCCTAGTTGACCTTCGGTCCAAGATGATACTTCTTCAGTAGTTTGGGTGAGCTACTTGGGATTTTTGCAGATTGTATTTCTTTTGAGAGGATCAACTAGACTTTTTTCATCTCCCAGGAGTGAACGAACTCTAACGTAATAAGTTTAAGAATGATAATTAAATCGCAAATTATTTCTGCATGCCTTCGTAAGGCTAGGGAGCATGTTGAAATTGATAGACGTCTAATACTGCAGTACTGTATCAATCTATTTTCGACAAAGTGCATAGATTTACAGTTAAAAATTAGTAAAATATCAACAAATATTAAATTTTAAACTCAGTATTTAAAAATTGCAATTGAATCACTTTAAAAGATGATGCCAAGTGCAGTGCAGCGCCTACAAGAAAAGAACAATAACAACATTGAAATAAAGTGATAATCGAAACACATAATAAATCCATTGACGTATGATAGACAGAGTCCTTAACAACAACAGTCTACCCACATTTTTGTTCCCTCCTCCCTATCCCAAGCAAGATGTAAACAAGAATTCAAAATGCAAGAAAACTTGTTTTGAGGTTGACAAGTAGAAAATGTGAGAAATATCAGTTATTACCCATACTCTATTAGAAATGGTTTCTACTCCTTCCCTCCCAAATTAGTTGTCACTTTGTTTTTCAAGTTAAATTACATTCACTCAATATTTTAAAATTAAGATATTCAAAAATGATATTAGAAGTAATACAAATTGCAATTCTTCTCATGTCAAATGAATAAATTATTGATCAAAGTTCATCTAATTTGACTATAGAAAAATGAAACACGAGAACTGATTTGGGATAGGGGAAATAGCTTTTTGGACTCTAATTTGATAATTCTTTTATTTCAAAATCCACGTGACATGTTTAAGGTCATAACATTAAAGTACATTTTCATAGTTTAGCTTGATACCATAAGATTCAATTATTTTATTTTATTTTTACTTTTGAATATTTCATGTTCAGTCAAAGCAAATTGATACGCGGGAGGTGTATTTCACGTTAAGGATCAACTTCGACTTTGTAAATTTTTTTAATAACCTTGTTTCACTTGTGCTATCTCCATTTGCTCACTTCTTAACACTCTTTCTGTTTTCTCCCTTCCCCTTCGCACGCTGTTCTGGTGAAATACATAGTGATATTATAAAACACCACTTAAGTTTATTATACTTTAAAACGTATTAACGAATAACAGAAATATTGTTTTTATGTTCTAAACTACGGGCTAGTACATGTTATTTTCTTCATTTCTTGCCACAAAATCTTTCCAAAACTACTACTATGTTAATTAACTGTCAACATATATATGACTAGGAAAAAATGTAGAGTATTTTCCCTTTCATTTCATTGAATGACCTGCAATTGGAGAATTTGAGAGCTCTTTCTTGGTGTTGATTATCAGAAACAAAAATCTTGCTATGAAAAATGGTATTATGCTGATCTCATTATACATACGAACTCTAATTTAGTCGTTGATTGGTTTCTGTGTCAAGTTAAAATAGATCAAATAAATTGAAATGAAAGGATCATATATATTTTACATAGAACAAAAATGCTCCATTCTCATTCCTTTGGGTCTTCGCTAGCCGCCAAAGAAAAGAGCCTACTCTCAATTGCAACGACTTGTGAAAAAGAATGTGCACTATATTTTCCTTTTGTTAAATTATTGGAAAATGTTTGTTGAGAAACTTGGGTTTTCATGCCAAAAAGGCTCTTTTCAAGACTTATTTTATCATTTAGACAAAAGTCTTGAAAAATTTGTTATATACCCACTTAAATCCACCTCATCATCCAATCTTTTCAACTTGATAAATTCATCCACAAGTTTCTAATAATACACTTCAACTCACTCCATCATCCACAATTATATAATACAAAAATATCTAGGTTTCCAAAAATAATTTTAAAAAAAAAATCCAAAAGCTTAAAATAGAAGGTTCGTTTTCCTCCAAAAACCTCCGATTCAGGCCCGATTCCAACGTTATTTTTCGGCGATCAGCTCTAAATCAGTCCACAAACATCATAAGCTTGTCCATTGTATCCATTGTTACGCCATTTGTTTGCTATCTTCTGAAACACACTTTTCACCATTGTAAAAAACCTTTAAATCACTCACATTACTCAAAACCTCTTTAGAAAGTACATTACAGTAGCTCAGGTGACTCCAAGTTCATTTCTCTATTCCATAAACCCAACGATCGTTGATTAGAAGTAGTATTTGCAATTTCAAGGTTTTTGTACGGATACTTGTCCAGTCATCGATCGTGAATATATCCTGACATAGACCATCAACATAATCGACCGTCGATCAAAGCTTAATTCTAGGATGTTTATTGCAGAATTTGTTCTAGTTTCTAGTGATTTCATGGGAGAATGGGAGGAGACTCTCAAATGTTGAAAATGGAAATCTTTTACCAAGGTGACACTGCCCATTGTTGTTCGCCGCAATGGTTCATACGACGACTTGGTTGCAAGCGTAATGGAGAGCGGGGATCTAGATTGTGCGCCGAGTGACGTAATAATTAGTTATCTAATGCATTCGAGGGAAAATGTGCATCCTACGATCATAAATAATGATATAATTGTGTTGTTGTATATGATGGATGTTGATGCAGATGGCTTTAGGCCTATTTTAAGGATAAATTTCGTTGCGAGGCCGAGGCCCTTTGAAGGACCGTTGAATTCATCACCACCCCCACCTCGACGCCCAGCAGTCGACGACGATTTGAATGATTGTGAGAACGATGAAGATCATCCAATTAATATGGAAAATGATTCTATGCATATGGAAGATATTTCACCGGACTCGCACGATGCGGAAGAAGATTATGAAACAGGATCACAACCAAGACATTTCTTCGCTGATGGAACCAATTTCTATCGTGATCAAACATTCACTGACAAGAAAAAGCTCAAAATGCTACTAGACGGAGTAGCGGTGAAGTAGTCTTTTAATTATTTTACGGAGAAGAGTTGTACCAAATTATTGAAGGTAAAATATGTATATCGTAGTTGCGGCTGATTGTTGCGGGCAAAGAAGTACGAATCCTTGGATAGACTTCTCATATACAAGTATGTTGGATTCCACACCTGCGGTGTTGAACACACCACGGGCAGGCATAAGAGAATCTCATCCGAGATTATTACTTCACTATGTGTAAATCATTTTTGGGATGGTAATGGTCAGAAATTCAGAGGATTGTGTTTAGGGAGATGCATTGCAATGCAAGCTATTAGATGTGTTGAAAAAGAAGTGTAATTGTGACGAACATCATTCGCGGGACATCGAAGCATGGATATGCTTGCTTGCCGACTTTTTCTCACATGGTGGAGTTATTGAATCCCGGTTCTTCTTACTCTATCATGGTAAATAGAATGAATGGATCGTTTGTTTACTACTTTTTAACATTTAGAGCTTGCATAGGAGGATATGCCTACATGAGCAAGGTAATTTCCTTCGATGGCACATATTTGTATGGCAAGTACGGGGGTGTGTTACTGAGTGCTGTTGCATAGGACACCGAAAATCATATCTTTCCAATTGCCATTGATGTCGTGGATAAAGAGAACGATGCTTCTTGGACCTTCTTCTTCGAGAAGTTGAAGTCTATAGTAGAAGATGAACCAAATCTATGTGTTATCTCCGATAGGCACATTAGCATTCCCAATGCCTTCTCCCATGTTTATAGTCGTACGAATCATAGACTTTGCATGTGGCATCTTTCTGAAAATCTTCTTGTAAATCAACACTGTGGAGAACATCTTTATCTATTTTACGCCGCATCAAAGGCTTATTCTCTTAATGAGTTTAGCAAGCATTTTGCGAAATTGAAGAATAATTTCCCCGAGGCAGCACATGTCCTTGAAAATGTGCTTGGTTTTGAGAAATGGAGTAGAGCACACTTCTCAAACAATAGGTATGATGTGATGACCACAAACATTGCCGAGTCGCTCAAATCGGTGTTAACGGATGAACGGGAGTACCCCCTGTCGTACATATTCAATTTAATTTCTAGAAAATTTGATGAAAAATTTAGGGAGCGGAATGCCTTTGTCGACAGTACAAACAACAAATTTGTTCCTTGTGTGGAAAAGATCCTAAGGATAATAAGAGTGCGAATGATTCCTTGTATGTGGCTAATGCAAATGAGGATCTTGACTAATTCACCGTGTTCGGCAATGGTGTTACTGTCAAGGTCAATCTCTTGGAGAGGAGTTGATCTTGTAGGAAATATGACTTAATGAAAATGTCGTGTGAACATGTGATGGCCGTTTTGCCAGCAAAGTATGGCGATGGCGAAGGTTATGGTAACTCTATCTACGAATACTCTTCGCCAATTTATAATGTTGAAACTTACCTTCTCGCATACTCTGAAGCTATTAACATTGTCCCTCCTGAGTTCGAATGGACTGTGCCACGTGAATTGCAATACACTAAAATTTTTCCACCTCCCTACGATTCCAAACTCGGAAGGAAGAAAGTCAAAAGTGTTAAGGGCGTCAGTGAAATATTCAAGTCCAAAAGGAGGAATAGGTGTTCAATATGCAAGAAATCCGGGAATAAAAGAACCACATGTAGCATAGACAACATAAGTTAGATAGGCTTTTTTTCTTCAGTTGTAAAGCTACCATTTTTGGGGATAAATGTGCATTTATACAAAATTTAACATTCAGTTGTAATCGACTTAAAACTTTGTCTTTGGTATACACTATCAATCTATGATTTATTGTGTACACGGTCTATTAAATATTCTGTAATGGTTATATAATTACTCATCAAACATGTTCTGTGGATCTTTTTACCGCCATATCTCTCCAATCGATGCATTAAATCATCATGTTCCCAATTAATTAAAAGTTGCAAACACATCTATTCACATAAAAAATTGGATAAATAACATAAATACCAACCTTTTTGGAAGTAATTACACTCTCTCCCACTTTTTAAATTACTTTACTCTCTCTCCCTATTAATATACATAACATAGCCGACATATACATAGCATTTTGTGTATATGTTGGGATTTTTGTAATATGTTTAGGGAGTTGGGATTTTTTGTAATATTAGAAACATAAGTTGTGTATTTGTGTAATTTTTAGTAATAAATTACTGGTATACGTAAGGTAAGCCTTTTCTATTCCCACATGCGTCGACTGATCATTGGTTGGGAATATGAAACAACGCCTTTTATGAGTCTATAAGTACATTACTTATTTCTATGTATGCATTCAGTTATACCTAACATTACTTATTTTTATGTATGCATTCAGTTATACCTAAACCCAATACTTCAAAAACCCTCATCTTCTTTATCAAACTAAACTGATGTCTGGCCAAAGAATTACCCTGCGCCCCATCAGACGAGTTCTCCCTCGTTAGGAGCGGATCTATTAAGGCCCGTGGGGATGGTACTCTACCCGCAAACTTCGACGGAAACTCTCTATATATAGTTGTATATATAGAGAGATATAGTTAAATATTAAACATGGCACCCGGAATAGCAGAGTGTTGTCTAGTGCAGTTGGCAAAGTGCTGCACTTGTAGACCCAAGGTCGCGTGTTCGAACCTGGCCAGCAACATTTGTATTTTAAAAATCATTTTGGCAGCAAACCAACAGGCATAATAATTCTCAATTAAACAGGGCATATCCGTACAAAGCCACACTATTACCAATTTTGTATAAAAGTAATCTTATTTTTTGACCCTTTTTTCAATTTAATTATTTAAAAGGTACTTATCTTTCATTAAAATTAAAACAAAAACCCTATTTCCAAAGAAAAGGACCAAATCAAAACATCTATGTTCTTGAGCTTTGCTGCTGCTGGTTGCTCTTTCTCTCTGCACTCTTGCTTGTTGCTTGCTCTCTTTGTAAGTTATTTTGAAAAATTATTTTGTTTCTCTTTCTTAAACCTAGAAATCTAAATTTGAAATTATCTAGATTTAGGAGAAAGTGTTCTAATTTTGTGAATTGAGATGGAGAATTTTTTCAAGAAGGTTAATTATTCTCAATCTAGTTCTAGTAATGTCAATGTCAATCGTTCTTGTCTTATAACTGACCTTGATTTGGGTTCACTTAAAGCCGATCCGGGAGAAAAAAGACCTATTTCTGATTATGATCCTCGAATACGAGATGAAGTGAGGAAATATTATATTGAAAAAGGGCCTTGTCAACCTATCTTGAAACCATATCCTTCAAGTGAAATAGGAGGTAGAATGCGTCAATTTGCTTCAAGTTGTTTTAAAGGTTCACATTCGACTTGGTTGGAGTATAGTGTGGAGAAAGATGTCGCATATTGTCTTTGTTGTTATTTATTCAAAAATGAATTTGTTCATGAAACTACGTGTGATTTTTATGCATCGAAGGGTTTTAGGGGTTGGAATAAGGATCTTGAAAGATTTCGTTTGCATGTCAGTAAAGTTAATAGTGTTCACCACAAATGTTACAATAAGATGCTAGATTTATCAAATTGTCGTCAATCAATTCAAGTTGTTCTTGACAAATATTCTGAAAATTCAAAAAGTGAGTACCAAATGCATTTGGAAGATTCAATTAATGTAGCAAGACTTCTTTTGTATTATGGATTGCCTTTTCGAGGTCATGACGAAAGTGAATCTTCAAGTAATCAAGGCTACTTTTTAGGATTTTTGCGGTGGCATGGAGACAACCATCCGGATGTGGGAAAAGTGATATTATAAAAAGCTCCACAAAATGATACTTTGACTTGTCCTATGATCCAAAAGGATATTGTCAATGCTTGTGCTAAAGAAATATTGAAAGTTATAATTACGGACTTGAATGGAGATTATTTTGGTATATTAGTTGATGAATCCAAAGACATCTCACACAAAGAACAAATGGCTCTTGTTTTGAGATATGTTGATAAAAAGGGTGAATTAGTGGAATGATTTATCGGTCTTGTCCATGTTAGTGATACATCGGCTTGCTCATTGAAGAAAGAAATTTATTCTTTGCTTTCCGATCATTCACTAAGTCCATCCAAAATACGTGGGCAAGGTTATGATGGAGCTAGTAATACGAAGGGAGAGATAAATGGTCTCAAAACTTTAATTATGAAAGATAGTCCTTTGGCGTACTATATTTATTGTTTTGCACATCAATTGCAACTAACACTTGTAGCTATTGCTAAAAAATATGTGGAAGTTGAAGACTTTTTTGATCATGTTACTAATGTGTTGAATGTTGTTGGAGGATCTTTTAAACGTCGAGATTTACTTCGTCATCACCAAGCTAAAAATTTGAAGCAATTACTTGAGTCCGGTGAAGCTCATACCGGACAAAAATTAAATCAAGAGTGTGGGCTTCAAAGATCGGGTGATACTCGTTGGGGATCACATTTCAAAACATTGGATAACTTTCTTATTATTTTTTCATCCATTGTTCATGTGCTTGGAGTGATTGAAATTGAAGGTTCTACTTCAAGTAATAGAAATCAAGTGGAATATCTTTTGACAAGGTTAGAACATTCAAATTTGTTTTTATGCTTCACTTGATGTTAAAAGTGTTGGCTATGTCAAATGAGTTGAGCAAGATTTTACAAAAAAAAGATCAAGATATTGTTAATGCCGTGGAGTTTCTTAACATCTCAAAGAAAAGATTGTAAGATATGAGAGAGAATGGGTGGAAATCTTTATTGAATGATGTTTCTTCATTTTGTGATTCACATGATATCTTGATTCCCAAATTAGATGAGCCTTATTTTCCCGGAAAGTCAAAGCGTAAGTGTTTAGATGTTTGTTATTCGCATCACTTGCGTGTTCAAATCTTTTGTGCGGTCATTGATGTGCAACTTCAAAAGCTTAATGAGCGTTTTGATGTAGTGAGTAGTGATTTGCTTCTTGGGATGGGTAGCTTGAATCCTTTCAATTCTTTTTCTAACTTTGACAAAGATAGAATCATGACTTTTGCAAAGTGTTATCCAAATGAGTTTGATGATGGAAAGCTTCGAGATTTGAGTTACCAACTTGATACCTTCATAATTCATATGCGAGGTGGTAATTCCAAGTTCTCCAACTTGCAAGGAATTCGTGATTTGGCAAAGGCATTAGTTGAGGCAAATCTTGTGGAGACTTATTCACTTGTTTATTTACTTGTGAAGTTGATTTTGAGTTTACCCGTCGCTACAACAACTGTTGAAAGAGCATTCTCTTCCATGAAGCACATAAAAAATGAAGTGTGAAATAGTATTGGTGATCAATATTTAAATGATTGTTTGGTATGTTACATAGAGCGTGATGTATTTGCAAATGTAAGTAATGATGTCATCATTGATCATTTTCAGAATATAAAAAGTCATCGTGGGCAATTGTAATGAATTATGGATATTATGATATTAGTAATATTATTAAAAGTTTTAAGTTTGGTCATTTTATTATTATTCTTTTATTATTGATTGATTTGTTAATTGTCCTATAGACCGAAAAGATGAATAATCCGATTGAATTACTTGGCACCCGGTGAGTTCAGATCCTGGATCCGCCTCTGTCCCTCGTCACTATGATCTCCTACTGTTAAGGAACGATTTTGACCGCCTTTTTCATGGCTTGGGCAAAGACCGTGTCTACTTGGAGCGTGAGCTCCATCAAATTGCTCGTTTCCTAAAGGTAATTCTGGAAAGGCTAGGAATGGACGACAACGTCTACATCACCCTCCACCATCCCCATAAATTTAGTTTAAGTTTTTATTTTAGTTTATGTTTATAAGTTTATGGTTTTGTTCATTGCAGAAGAAACTTTCTTGGTAGGATTTTGTTAGAAGAAAGCTTCTTCTTTTTTGCCTTTTTTGATTGTTCTGGCCGGTGTTGAAAATTTATAATTGTGCAATGAACAAATGTTAATATAAATATTTTGGTTTGCAAATTTGTTTCCCTCTTTGTGGTTATTCTTCTGTATCAATGGTGAGATTTTGCACAACCAACTGTTCAAATTTTCAAGAGTAAAAAAATATTTAATAATAAATACAAATCACATATATAGTCTATCATAGACAATCAAAACGATCTGCGTTACACCAATTGATGAATCGATGGACCATCAGTAGCTTGTAGAAAATACATAATCACCCGATTTGGGGGTTTTGAAAAAAATAATTAAATTTTAAGAAGTTTAAACACATAATCACATGATTTGGGGGATTTTGAAAGAAAATAATTAAATTTAAAAAAAATTTAAACACATAATCACATGATTTTGGGGTTTTGAAAGAAAATAATTAAATTTAAAAAAGTTTAAACACATAATCACATGATTTGGGGTTTTTGAAAGAAAATAATTAAACTAAATTTTTTTTAACACATAATCACATGATTAAGAGGTTTTGAAAGAAAATAATTAAATTAAAAAAAGTTTAAACACATAATCACATGATTTGGGGGTTTAAAAGAAAATAATTAAATTTAATAGACTGTCATCGATGTTGATCATTACTTGCATGTTGTTTAAAAATAAATAAATTAATTAAAAATAAATATAGTGTGAATTTCTACACATATGAAGGAGTGTAAACAAGTAACATAATTATATTAGAGCTTATACAAATTAGGGATGGTTAATTAAGGAGTGTGTGGATGGGTAGAGGTTGAACAAATAATATCCTAAGAGTAATGTTTGTCAAAACACAAGTATGTTTTGAGGATGTTGATTATTCAACCACTACCCATTCCACATACTCTTTGGATTTGGGGGTGGTGAGTGATGGAGTATGTGAAATGGGTAGTCTTCAAATACAATCAACATCCTCAAAACATACTTGTGCTTTGACAAACATTACTCTTAGGATATTGTTTGTTCAACCTCTATACTTTAGGTGCACTCCTTAATTGACCACCCCTAATTTGTATAAGCTCTAATATGATTATGTTACTTGTTAACACTCCTTCATATGTGTAGAAACCCATACTATATTTATTTTTAATTAATTTATTTATTTTAAAACAATATGTAAGTAATGGTCTATACCAGTGTACATAGATCTATGTGATCTACCAACGATACAAAGATCAATCGATGCACTGCCTAAAGTGTACGTCTACGGTAGACCAATTGAATGGATGGGACCTCAAAGCACAAGTATATTTTTAACTGAATTTTTTTTTTAAACATGTTATTGAGGGTCCATCGATTACGAGTGTCTACGGTATACTTTAATATCTCATTGATGACTGACATAGGTCATGATCGATGACAGTCTATTAAGTGTCACCAACAGCTCAAAAAATACAATTACTATTCCAACGGTAACAAACAACTAATTTTGTACTCCTCCAATGTTAACATTTCCTTTTACTTCATATATAAAGTCCTTCATCCCTTATTTTTTATTTCATCCACTTTGTTTTTATTTTAAAATTCTACAATGTCTCAAGCATCTCAAACATCTAATTCTAAAAAGTCTCTAATTTGTCATTGTGGAAATGCGATTGCCTTGAGGACGTCACACATAGACTCAAACCCAGGTCATAAATTTTATAATTGTACAATTGCAAAGGTCAGTCGGGTAAGTCTTTTTTAAAAAAAATAAGTAAATCACTACATAATTATTAATTTTTCTAGGATAATAGGGCATTTTCACTTTTTAAATGGGTTGATGAGGTATCACCTCCAAGCAGTCCATCAACGTTGAGTTCGAGACCTGAAACATCAAATTTTCATGGAGTGATAAAATTTAATCTACTACAAAGGCTCCAAAAATACGAAAACAATAGAGATTTCCTCATGACTTTGTTCAAAGAAGCCGAAGAGCAGAGGGATCACTTGAAAATATTACTACAAGACACTCAAATAGAGAGGGATAGACTTAAAAAAAATAATTTTGGCCGAAGAAAGAGAGAATGTCCTAAAATGATGTTATGTGGTATAATGCTAGTATCCGTTGTTTGGAAAAGTGTAACATGGACGTAGTGAGATTGAATAAATAAAAATACTTCTATTTTTCTATAATGTTGATACTGTTTTTCATAGAATCATAGTTGATCAAACTACACATCAACTTAAAATCAAGTAGCATGGTAATGATAGACTATGGTAGCAGAATACGAAAGATTAAATATGCATTCTACGATGTCGATCATACTCAGTATCAATTATGACAATACAGTGCATATTCAAATTTCATGCAATAATACAGTGATGAAAATAGATTCAGTGCAGAATCATAACAACTTTCATAAAATAAGAAAAATATTTGTCATATCCTAACAAATGATCATTCAACTCCCTTGCTTCATAAAAAAAAATCATATCCTAACAACTCATCATTCAACTCCCTTGTTTCTCAAATTAAAAAAAAATCTTAAACATTAACAATATTAGCATTCTAATGTCTTTTTATCCATTTTCCTTATCAACGCAAATCTTATTGTTGATGTCATCAATGATATCCTTGACCACATCTTTTTTGACTGCTTCTTCTTTTTCTTCTTTCTGTTCATCTTTTCTAACTGCTTCTTCTTTGCTTCTTTCTTTCCATTTTTCGCTTCATCTCCTTTTTTTCCAATATCTGCAACTGTTGTTTCTTTCTCACCTTATTCTCCTTCTTTTTCAATATCTGCTTCTTCCTCAGCTTTTTCCTTTTCTTCACCTGCTATTTTTTTCTTAGCTTCTTCTTTGTCAGTTTCTTCTTCTTCTTCTTCTTCTTCTTCTTCTTCTTCTTCTTCTTATTCAGCTTCTTCTTTTGCAACTGCTTCTTTTTCAGTTTTTTCTTAGCTCTTATCTACTTCCATTTCATCTTCTTCTTCTTCTTCTTCCTATTCATCCTTCTTTTTTTTTTCTTTTTCCTCTTCTGCCACACAGTGGCCAACTCATCCATTTTTCTCCTTTTTTCTCCTTCTTCATTCCTCTCCGATTCACGAAGGTCCATATGCACAGTATCATCATATTACAATGTGTTACTAATATTTATAGCTGAAAATTCATTAACTACATCCATTATTAAATGAAGTTACCCTGCTCTAGTTGTCGCTCATCCTTTTTTTTTTCTTCAGTCTTTTCTCTTTGATATAGGCAACAATATTCAACACCGCTTCCTCGAGCATAGCAATACGCTTATGAATATCCCCATCGATAGAGGTACCCACTATATCTTTTGATGTGCTCAGAGAAACATCATCACCAATGCGTACTCCAATGGGGTTACCACCCAAATTCTCATCATCATCAATAACGTTATTTGAAGTAAGAATAGTCACCCTTTGTAAATCTTTCTTCAAGCCATCGAGGACGTTATTATTTACCTTGTCTGTGTATGGCTTAGACATAACCATGTAATCCATCTTTGTCTCACAAATAATAGGGATGATGTACGGGTGCACGTTTTACAAAAAATCAATTAACAATTACATAACATTCGATACAATAGTAGTATTATTTCATAATAAAAAATAAGTTCATTCAATACAACACCCGTGTCTCTCAAGTTAGGGTTCAGTTTGTTATTTAATCCTTAACTATTCAATCTGGACAAACTATGCACCCCTGATTCTCCTCTCTCAAGAGTGAGATACGTAGGCAGCCTATTGTGGGTTTGGGGATCTTATTTAAAAAATTCAAAAAGATTTTCTTCTCTCTATTTAGAATAGGTGACATATACATCTTTTAAAAGAAAACTACAAAAGGATTTTTCTTTAATAAGTTCAAGTTTCATTTTCGTATGAAATTAAATATCAAAAATCTAAAAAGATTTTTCTTTGGTAATCATATGTTTCATTTTGTATAGGAAGCTGGAAAATTCAAAAGGATTTTTGTCAATTATTTGACAATTTGTTATTTTGTTTTCTTCTTAAAGTTTCAAGAAAAATAAAAATAAAGAGAGTTTTATTGGCCTTTTTGTGGCTAAACTTCACGAACTATGCACACCTGATTCTCCTCTCTCAGGAGTGAGATACGTTGGCGCCTTTTTCGAGTTCAGTGATCTTTTTAAAAGAAAGAAAAAAAATGAAAAGAGGTTTGGGAAAAATGTTGAACTCTAACACATTTGTTACCTCTTGTTCAGTTAGTTTAAGGTGGTTGATTTGTGGTTTCCTGGTTGGTCCTCCATATCTCACCAAATCCAAGGAAAGGTTAGTTGTATCCAACAAGAATATAGAGAGTGACATCATAGATCAAACAAAGAGTCAGGAAAATGAGAGTTTAGAGCAAGAGATTTTGAGACTAAGGCAACAAATAATGAAAATGTATTGAGCTTGGGCCATTGGGCTACCTCCTCCTCCATTCCCCACTATGGACCCTGCAAATACCCTGAGTTTTCCATCACAATTGCAAGCTCCATGTCCTAATATTGTTGATGCACCACAACATGCCTCAGAATCCATTCCACGTTAAATGCATCTCAATACTTCTACCACTCCTTCTTTAGTTCCTCAGTATAAGCCTACCACATTCATAGTACCACATACTGTCTATGCTCTTGCTTCTCAACCTTCTACTGAGGCCCCCACTTTGGCTATTAACCCGATGATTATGCTTTCCCAATCTACTAATGGTCTATGTTCAGTACTCATGATGATCACTGCTATACTCTTGAGCCTATAGTTAAGTTAATTTGACCTGTAAAATTTCTTACCAAGAAGCCTAGCATGCCAGAAGAGCTAGAGAAAATGGTTGGCAAAGTGAAGAATGTAAAAAATGATATGAAAAGTTCCCTGGGACTTGCGGATTATGAAGATGTTTCATATAAAAACTGAGGCATGTTTTCAAGTGTTAACCTTCCTCCAAGCTTTGAGGAATCAAAATTTGAGGAGCATGATGGACATGAGGGTACCGTGAAACATTTGAGATGATATGGAAATCAATCAAGCGAAACTGAAGGAAAGAAAAAGGGAAATACACCTATTTCCGTGCCAGGGCTAAAGCAGAGTTTGAGAGATCCAACTCACCAATACTGTCAGCCTCAATCTCGAGCTTACATATTAGATCTGCATGCTCACCTGCAACAAAGTTCCTCTTTGCAAAATCTAAGATATTCCATTCCACTTCCTCAGTATCCTTTGAACAATGCACAATGGTATACTCATCCATCTTCTTATCTACAATGACATACACCTGTCCCTCAACATCATCCTCGACCTCCACAAATTTACCAAGGAACCTTTAAATCCAAGTTTCATCTGAGGCTAGAGAAGATGATTCAAGAAAAATTGATTATGGTGCAAAACATTGGCACCTCAATCGTCCCATGGAGTTCTTCACCAACACATTGTACTGCACAATATACGGAGGCAATGAGTTGAGCATGGGGATCCAGAACTTATTTGTTGAAGGGAATATGTCTGACAGTGGTGGAAGCTCTAGTCATGCTGATGTGCAAACCAGTGGCTAAGATGTCAAGCTCAGTAATTGAGAAGTCACTCATCTCCTTACTAGAAAGGGGTTTGATAGCTTATTTTGTTTTCTTTTCTATTATCCGAATTATTTTCAGGATTTTAATTTGGGATCTATCTTGTTTTGTCCCTTTGTCGTTTATGTTCAAACCCTTCTATCTTTTATTTTAACTAATTGGTGTCCCTTTTTCCTTTATGTTTTAAATATGTGCTTGTTTGTTTATTTTACATAGATATTTTATGTTGGTTCTAGTGATATGACATGCTTGCAGAATTTTCAGCTAGATCTTAAAATCCAATTTAAGCATGAACATTGAATCAGAGGGCTAAAGTTAGAAAAAAAAAAGCATCTAAGAAAATAGTTAGAGTGCTGAGGCATTTGGTGATCAAGTTGAAGCCTTCTTTCAAAATTAAGTCAATTATTTTGAGAATCACAAGAATAACTTGGTCATCAATTAAAAAAGCATAGCTTAATTAGGTCAAATAGTGGATGCGTGATCCCTATATCAAGAGAAATAGGAAGATAATCAGCTCCATAAAAGCAGGGATCATTCGATGTGAGTGATGTACAACAAAGGTGGAGTTGTATGTTTAACAAGTGTAGAATAAGAAGTGGCACACATGCTCAGTTAAAGTTAGTGTTGTTAAAGTGTCACAAATGGTTTTCATCTTTTGGTTCATATTGCATGATATGTACTTGCATTTCCAGGGATTGATATGATGAAGGCATTTCATTCTGCTATCCAAATATTGTATCATCCTTTGTTTACCCCATTTGAGCCTTAGTTCTATTTTCTTTTATTCCCCTCTTTTGAAATCAAGATAGAGTCAGCAAAGTTCAAAAGAAAAGTGTCGAGTAAAAAAAATAGAGTAAAAAAAAATTAAAAAAAAAGAGAGAGAAAAATAGTGTCAAAAAGAAAGAAAAGAGAAGAGTGTCGAGAAAAATAGATTAAAAAAAGTCTAAAAGAAAAAAAGAGTCAACAAAAGAAAAAGAAATTAGAATCAAGCAAAAGAACAAGCTGCTGGAACTACGTGCGACCTGATTCTCCTCTCTAGAGAGTGATATACGTAGGTTGTCCTACTCTGGGCTCGGTCCAACCAAATAAACAATTTCGAATTACCCAGTCAAAAGAAATTGGGGCACGAGTTAATCTTTACTGTTTATGTCGATTCCAAAAGTTGTAAGTCCCACCCCACTTCAAGTATCATTTGGTCCTCATGACATCCTTTCTTTCCAACCTTATCCAAAATCCAAGTTACAACCAAAGAAAGACCTTCAGATCAATCTTTGAGAATGATAAGGCTGAGCATGCAATGCATATGATAGGCACTTTGGGAACTACTTGTCTTCCTTAGCATAAGAAATCAGGAGAGAAATAAAAATGAGAGAGTCTGATTGGTGAAAACCCTCACGGGCATTGTAAGACGATGGTAAGTTAAGAGAGATAAAAATAAGAGAGTCTTATTAGTGAAAACCCTCACAGGCACTGTAAGACGACTGTGAATTGAGAGAAATAAAAATAAGAGAGTCTCATTGGTGAAAAACCCTCTCGGATACTATAAGGCAATGGTGAGGTGAGAAAAAAAAATGAGAGAGGCTTGTTCACAAAAATCCTTCAAGGCGCCACTAGCCGAATGAGGTCTCCGAATGTAATTGACCCAAGAAAGTAACTCAGTTTCAGGGCCATTAACTCAAGAACAATTGATAGAAATTTCTTATGGAAAGATCAGGTAGCTTAATCGAAAGGCATGTCATAATCATTAAGGTTGACTGTCATTTTTAGATAAATTTTTCTTTTTTTTATTTCAGTGGGGACATTCATTGTTTTTTCTTTCTTCTCTATGTTTCTATTTTTGTTTTCTTGCGTCAGTTATTCAATTATTATCATTTTTCTCGTGTCTTTGATCAAGTCCATGTAAAAAAAAGTGAGAAAAGATTTCAAAATTGGCCATCAGCTTCTTCAATTGCACAAAGCAATACAGAAAGACTAGCTCATGAAAGAGATATGATTGTGAGCTAAAATAAGGCACGCAGAAAGTTTTGTCAACAGATAAATCTAGGAACGCATGGAAATACCAAGGTTCAAAGAGTTTATCTGAGGAACATAGCAAATCAGAGATGTTGTATTTTGTTTTAGAGTCACTTTTAATAATCTGAGTTTAGGTTAATGACGCAGTAAGTCAATCAAATATATTAATGGTTATAATCAAAATTGAATGTGACCAGCACAGGAGCAATTGCCTCAAAATCCAAAGCCACAAACCAGCCACCATGTTTTAAACTCACAAGTTTTCTTTGATGAAATAGGAAATATGTTACCTTCAAATCAAGGACTCCAAAGCCTAAACATCAAAGGCCGTAATTTCTCACATCTACAAATGCAAGGGGGTAATGTTGCTGCACAAGATTGGTAATCAAAACCATGGTAAAACTTATAATTCAATATTTCTAGGAGATGCACTTCCTTGTTTGGGTAATTCAAGCGGCATTTGTAAGGAGACACACTTCCTTATTTGGGTAATTCAAGTGACATTTATAAGGAGATGCATTTTCTTGTTTGGGTAATTCAAGCGATATTTGTAAGGAGACACACTTTCTTCTTTGGGTAATTCAAGTGACATTTGTAAGAAAACACATTTTCTAATCTGGATAATTTAAGCAGCATTTGTAAGGGGACACATTTCCTTATTTGGGTAATTCAAGCGACATTTGTAATAAGAAGCATTTCTTTTTCTGGATAATTCAAGCAGCATTTGTACGGAGACACACTCCCTTGTTTGGGAAATTCAAGCGGGATTTGTAAGGAGACCCACTTCCTTATTTGGGTAATTCAAGTGATATTTGTAAGGAGACGCATTTTCTTGTCTGGATAATTTAAGCAACATTTGTAAGGAGACGCATTTTCTTGTTTAGTTAATTCAAGTGACATTTGTAAGAAGACACATTTCCTTAGCTGGATAATTTAAGTGGCATTTGTAAGGAGATGTATGTCCTTGTTTGGATAATTCAACCGACATTTGTAAGGAGACACATTTCCTTGGGTAATTCAAGTGGAATTTGTAAGGAGACGTATTTTCTTGTCTGGGTAATTCAAGTGACATTTGTAAGAAGTCACACTTTCTTGATTGGGTAATTCGAATTTTACTTGTTAGGTGATGAACTTCCCAACTTAAGTCTTGATTCCTAGAAGATATACCTCCTAGTTGAGTCACACCCCTTTATTCCTAGAAGATGTACTTCCTAGTCAAGTCATTCCCCTTAATTTCTAGAAGATGTACTCCTGGTCGAGTTGTTTTCCTTGATTCCTAGAAGATGTATCTCCTATTCAAGTCAGTCCCCTTGATTCCTAGAAGATCTACTTCCTAGTCGAGTCATTCCCTTTGATTCCTAGAAGATGTACTTCCTGATCGAGTCATTCTCCTTGATTCCTAGAAGATGTACTTCCTAGTCGAGTCAGTCCCCTTGATTTCTAGAAGATGTACTTCCTGGTCGAGTCAGTCCCCTTGATT
This sequence comes from Capsicum pubescens, assembly GCA_030864215.1. Classification (NCBI taxonomy): domain Eukaryota; kingdom Viridiplantae; phylum Streptophyta; class Magnoliopsida; order Solanales; family Solanaceae; genus Capsicum; species Capsicum pubescens. Next base: position 47,229,433 of record CM061546.1, read on the forward strand.
CCTAGAAGATGTACTTCCTAATCGAGTCATTCCCCTTGATTCCTAGAAGATGTACTTCCTAGTCGATCAGTCCCCTTAATTCCTAGAAGATGTACTTCCTAGTCGAGTCATTCCCCTTGATTCCTAGAAAATGTACTTTCTAGTCAAGTCATTCCCCTTGATTCCTAGAAAATACACTTTCTAGTCGAATTATTCCAATTAACCCATAGAAGATGCATTTCTTTGTTCGGGTTTTTCAAGTAGTTATGATGTGACTGACACAAAAGTCCTTTAATGTTAAACTGGGGGAAAAATTAATTCCTGTTTTTGGAACTTTACTTCAAATGGAATCTCTCTTTATAATAACATTTGTTTGGGATAATTTTCTTTCTAGTTTTGATGTGATTTCAAGAGCCCGCCCAAAGAACAGGAAGAATAAATGAAAAGTCAAGTAACAAGGTGAAGAAGTTGAAAGTCAAGCAACAAGGTGAAGAAGTTGAAATTCAAGCAACTAGGTGAAGAAACTGAAAGTCAACAGATTGAAAAATAGCAAGTCAGGAGCCCGCCTGAAGAATAGGGTGAAGAAATTGAAAACCAAGAATCAAGTTGAAGAGATTGCAATTCAGGAGCCCACCTAGAGAACAAGGTGAATAAATTACAAGTCAGAAGTCTGCCTAAAGAATAGGGTGATGAAACAGCAAGTAAGAGCCAAGGGAAGTTGCATAGATAGGACTTTTGTAATTTCATTTATCTTTTTAACTTGTATTTCATTTTTGATGTAATGACAGATCCACGGATCAAAACCTTGACGGGATCACTCTTGACTCTCTAACTCGGTATAATCCCTCTTCTTCCAACCCTTTTAAGATACCTGTGACTTGATTCCCTCATAATTTGGGTAGGTAGGATGTCCTAAATCAAGACTCGGTGGTACTCTGTCCTTCTTTGCCTCCCTTCGAATAATGGTCAAGTCAAAATTTTGTCTCTTCGTCTACTTCTTTGCATGAAAACACTTTGTGTTTACATCCAAAGAGAGGCATGATGTAGACACGTAATTTTGTCCCTCCCGAGAGTGTGTTTTTACCCATTTACACTCATCTTATCATACACCGTCACCCATTTAATAATTTACCCCACAAGAATCTAAATAATAAACTCACAACAAAAATAACAACCCCTCTAACTAATTTTGACGCCTCACACCCATACCTCCACCCCCTAGCACATACCCCCTAGACCCCCTACCCTACCCCACTCACATTTTTCCTTTCCCTTTGCACTATAATAGAACAATACACACTCACCATCTTCCTTTTTCTTCCATTCACATACTCACACACACTGAGATAGATAAGAAAAACACTCACTGGAATTTGTTCACTCACACAACACACACATTAATCAGGTATACACACACACTCCAGAGAATAATTCATACCCATACAGATTCATCTACGAACACACTGAATTCCATCATCCTCACAGCAGCACAATAATCCACACATATGCACACACAAAAAATCACCCACACACAGAATAAAGAAGGAAGGCCATTAACAGACCCTCACCAGAGAATACCCACATATGCACATACTCCTATACATAGAGAAAATCCACTGGAGCTATATGCACATGCACTCACCGACAAATCAAAGAACACACACAGACATCGATACATGCACATATAAAATCGAGAGTGAAGAAGAATAGTGAAGGTCATTCCGGCAATCAGATCTCACCGGAGATCCGACTAGCACCTCAAAATGACCAAAACCTTGTCATTTTTATTGATTTTTAGGTGATACCCGCCGAAAACTGGCGAATAGCAGTAGCTCCAAGCTCCAGCCATCTAAACCCATCGGAAAAAGCCAAAACAACAACAAAAAACAGCCGGAGCAGTGTATGCGCCACTAGACGGCGCTACGAGTTGGGTGTTGGTTATTGGTATTTGTTCGTGTTGCGGGTTCGTTGGTCGAGGTTCGATTCACGGATTCGGAATGCAAACTTCTTCTTTTTATTCAAATAATATTTGAGTTTGAAAGCTTCAAATTGAGGTCAATTCTACTCTTTTCCTCTTTTTATTTCATTATTGATGATATCCGGTGCATTGAATTGAATATCGTGTTTTGATTGATCTTGATTGGTGGATTGCGTATTGAAATTGGTTAATTGACCGACAATGATATTTTAAATTGGGGAAGGTGGGATTGATTTTGATAAAAGTGAACATGGATTAATTTAGATTCATTGATGTTGGTTTAATTTGATATGTTGTTGAATTCGATAGTATCATATTTTAGGTCGTGAATCGTTAGGCAAACAATAGGGGTATGCAAACTTAGGGATTGTGAAATTGTGAATATTTGAAGTGTTTGTTGAATGGTGTTGGTTTTCTTGCATTGAAAAAATGTACACATTTAGACGGAGAATACCCCAAGGCTATTTGTATTTATTCACCGGGGAATGCCCCAACGTATTATGTTGGCAGAAAGTGATCGTGATCAAGGTCCGAGGCATTGGGTGAAGCATCGTTAGGATAGTTTAGATTTCATTTCAGTATTTTCATTTTGGTTTGTAATAAATTGGACTGGACATTATTTTTTGGACTTTAGACTGTTTGGTTGTTTGTTTTACTCATTGTGTGTTTTGTTTGATTTATGCATTTAATAGTGTCATACTAGCCGATTTACTCCACGAAGCGACCGTGGTCGAACCACGGGATCGAGGGGTGCCTAAAACCTTTCCCTCGATCAACAGAATTCCTTAACCGGAATCTCTGCTCGCAAATCAATTTTAAAGAGTCAAAAAAAATTTTGAAAAGGGATTTCCAAAGGTGACTTGGCACACCAGATTATGCCAAGTGGCGACTTTGAGTTTAAATGTAAATAATCCTTTTTTGAAATAAATTTTTATTTTTTGTCACTTAATAATAAAAACCCTTTTGGAACTTTAAAATAAAAATCCATTCTTTTTGGTAAAAAGGGGGTGTGACAACAATGATGAAAATAGATTCAGTGTGGAATCATAACAAATTTCGTAAAATAAAAAAATATTTGTCATATCCTAACAAATGATAACTCAACTCCCTTGTTTCATAAAAAAAAATATCATATCCTAACAACTCATCATTCAACTCCCTTGTTTCTCAAATAAAAAAAAGTCTTAAACATTTACAATATTAGCATTTTAATGTCTTTTTATCCATTTTTCTCATCAACACAAATATTATTGTTGATTTCATCAATGATATCCATGACCATATCTTTTTTGACTGCTTCTTCTTTCTATTCATCTTTTCTGACCGCTTCTTCTTTTTTTATCTTTGCTTCTTCCTTTCCATCTTCTGCTTCATCTCTTTTTTTCCAACATCTGCAGTTGTTGTTTCTTTCTCACCGTGTTCTCCTTCTTTTTCAACATCTGCAGCAGCTGCTTCTTTCTCAGCTTCCTTTTCTTACTCAGCTTCTTTCTTTTCTTCATCTGCTGTTTTTTTCTCATCTTCTTCTTTGTCAGCTTCTTTTTCTTCATCTGTTGTTGCTATTTTTCATATTCTTCTTTTTCCTTGCCTTCTTCTTCTTCTTCTTCTTCTTCTTCTTCTTCATCTATTGCTTCTAATTTGATCTTCTTCTTTTTCTTTGCCTTCCTCTTCTTCTTCTTCTTCTTCTTCTTCATCTATTGTTGCTTCTTCTTCTTCTGCAACTGCTTCTTTTTCTGTTTCTTCTTGGCTCTTATCTTCTTCTTCTTCTTCTTCTTCTTCTTCTTGTTCATCCTTCTTTTCTTCTTTTTCCTCTTCTGCCACACAGTGGCCAACTCATTCATTTTCCTCCTTTTTTCTCCTTCTTCATTCCTCTCCGATTTACGAAGGTCCACATGCATAGTATCATCATATTACAAAGTGTTACTAATATTTATAGCTGAAAATTTATTAACTACATCAATAATTAAATGAAGTTACCTTGCTCTTGTTGTCGCTCATCCTTTTCTTTTTTCTTTAGTCTTTTCTTTTTGTATAGGCAGCAATATCCAACACCTCTTCCTCAAGCATAACAACATGCTTATGAAGATCCCCATAGACAAAGGTACCCACTACATATTTTGAGGTGCTCGGAGAAGCATCAATACCAATGTGTACTCTAATGGGGTTACCACCCAAATTCTGGTCATCATTACTATCCTTATTTGTAGTAAGGATAGTCATCCCTTGTAAATCTTTCTTCAAGCCATTGAGGACGTTATTATTCACCTCATCCATGTATGGCTTAAACATAACCATGTAATCCATCTTCGTCTCACGAACAATAGGGATGATGTACGGGTGCATGTTCTATAAAGAATCAATTAACAATTACATAACATTCGATACAACAGTAGTAATATTGCATAATAAAAAATTAGTTCATACCTCGGTAACTTTTCCTTTATACTTGAATGGGTCACCTTCGATTATCTTGTCACTTTTTGTAATGTGTCATCTGAGAATGCGGGGAATGGGAAAGAGCTCATTCATTGATTTCCAGGAAATTTTCCAAGATGAGGAAATGTCTCATAGATCCAAATCTATAAGTAGTACAGTAGTGAAAAATGACTTAGAGTCTATGATAGAGTATAAATAAAATTAGAATCTATGATAATCTCACTGAAGGGTTGATGGTAGATACCATGAATGCCCAGGGAAATCCGAATAGAGCATAAGATGACTTCTGCTTCTCATCAAATACTTCCCTCTTCTTTCTTAGGTCACTTTTATTTTTCAGATAGTCCATGGTCAATTGAAATGTCTCTTTCCCCCATGGATAACTCTCGAAGAAGCTTAAAGAATCGACCATTCGAATCAGTTTTATGTCGACAACCTTCGTCGAATCTTTTGTAAGCAACATGGTGTGCAAGAACTACAGTAAACAACACTTAAACTTCTTCTCCTCATTCAAATTATTCCCTTTAATCAAGTGTAACAAGTTGGACATCGTAATATTTTTGTTTTTCATCACCTTAAAGCAAAAATGCTCCTCCTTCTCTAACACCTTCTTCAATTTTGATTCACTGGGGTATGATGAGCAGTTCAACCCCGTGATCAAACAAAACTCCTTCAAGCCAAAACAAGTAGGCTTATTGTTCACATAGAACCACATCTCATGACATATCTTATCATTCTTAATGCGCCATAACAACAAATAATGGACCATCTGTCCATTGTATTTGAGATGTTTCTGCAGGTTTCTCAGGTGTCCAAAACAGGACCACTTAAATCTTTTCTTTAAGTCTTGGTCGAAAAGAACTTGATTAAATTCTCGATAAGTAGTCATTCTTAATCTGACCGATATCTTCGCCGGGAAAGATCCAACCTTGTCCATTGTTGTTCGAAGGTTATACCTCTCCACGGAAATGTACCTTGAATAAGATGGCACGGACAAGGGATCATTATCCCCATCAACACTGTTTATTCCGCTTTCCTCACTCTCTTCACTGTAACCACTAGCACTACACTCGGCAACATCTTTACTAGAATCGACGTATCTACTTATCTCCTTTAACTCTGAATTTGATTCAGACACTTCCTCTTCAATTTTCTTCCTTTTTGAGACACTTTCAACTGCCTCATTTTTTCTTTTTCTTCTGCTATCAGCAATATCAGATGTGGTACCAACTTTTTATTTAACACAGAGTATTTTTTTTTTACTCATTTTCAACAGAATCTACACCTACAAAATAAATCTGTCATTTTCAGTTCATAGACCACAAGTCTACTAACAGAAACAACTCAATGCTCAAATGAAAAATCCAAAAAACTAAGAATTACCCCACCATTAAACAATTCACTACATGAAAATACCATAACTGAACCAAAATCCAACATGCAATATCAAAACTCAACTATTGCTAAAAATCAAACTATTGCTACAAATCAAACTAATTAGCTATTAATATTTCAATTTTCACTATTTCATCAATCATATTTTAAAATAATTTCATACGTCTATAAATTAATTTCAATCTAGGGCTTTCTTATTTCATAGACCACGAGTCTACGGACAGAAACAGGTCACTGTTTGAATCAAATTGCCAAAATAACTCTGAAAATAATAATTATCCTATCATTCAACACTTCATTGCTAAAAAAAAACTCAGAACTAAACCAAAATTCCTTAAAAAAAAATTTAAAATTCAACACCGTGATCAACAAAAGAATTTATCAAAACTACCCAATCAAACCTCAACCATTGCTTCAGAATCAAACTAATTACCTATAAATTCTCATATTTTAACTACTTAATCAACCACATTTGAAAAAAATCTTTTCGACATCACTACAAAATGATTAACAATAAAACTCATTTAAATGGATCTAAAAATAATCAAAACTTGATTTTAACTAATCTTACAAAGCAACAACGAACCCTTAGCCGCTGGAGAAGGAGAGTCGAAAATGGTATTTTGGAGCAAGTTCTTTGGGAATATCGAGAGTTGAGAAAATTGCAGAGGAGAGAAAGAGGTTTTTTTTAATATTGAAAGAAATGGAGGGTTCATTGGCCCACTTGTGGACCCCGCTTTTACAACTTTTTCTCACTTTTTTATCCTAACCCTAAAAATTAAATGGAAAAGAAAATAAGTGGGTATATGGCAAAATAGTTTTGGAAAGTGGCTTCTATGCCATTTTTTCCCGAGAAACTTAGTAGGTATTTGGACATGCGATATGAAATGTGTAATTTAAAATCATGAGATAAATCAGTGTTTGGATATGTGATTTAAATTTATGATATGAAATTTTAAATTCTCCAAAAAGTGTGATTTGAGATTTCATATCAAGAGATTTTTCAAATACAAAAGTTGACCCACGAGTTTGTATTTTGTAAACAAAAAAATCGCCTCACCATTTATTTCATATATAAATAAAATTTATTAGTTCATATTATTACTCTTTAAATCATTTATATCTCATATAACTATTATTTCCACGAACAAAAAATTTATTATTACTTCAAATCAACTCCCACTTTACCATTTATTCATCAAGTTTATTATTTTTGACCAAATTCATTCTCCAATCAAATTTATTACTATGCAATTCAAACCAATAATAATGAATTAAAAGGAAAAGACTGACGATAATTGATCGGTGATGAAATATTCACGGTTCATGAATATGGAGATGTAGTTACTAATAATATTGACCAACAAATGACTCAAAGTAATAATGTTGGTTTGTATTCTCAGTTATCTGAACAAGAAAAATAGGTTTAACATGAGGAGATTGTCCGTGTGAGAGGATTATATTAAAGAGTAGTAGACTACAACTCATGTTTAATTTTACCTTTTTATTGAACTAAAAGTTTAGTCAATAAATGTTGTATTTTTTTAATAATAATTTTGTGATAGTGCATTATACATTGTTATAAATTTTTGCTTATTTAGTAAGATTGTATAAAAAAAATTGAGGCAATTTTAATAGTTTTCATAACCTATGAAGTTTTTATGTTCGTTAGAAGATATACAACTTTAAAAAGTCCAAATAGAATAATCAAACAAAACTTTAACTTCATCTCATAATTTCGAATCATGATTTCATCTTGCATGATCAAATGGACCCTCAGACTAATTCTTTTGGGTACGAACTTCATGAGGTTGGCACTTGAGATTGATCATCACATATCTTACGTACGTAAAGAGTTTAGAAATTAAAAATATTTATTTGACGTGTTTAAGTTCTATCTGTGTAAAAGCTATTTGCACAATCAGTCATATGTATAACTGTCACGATCAAATTTCTTAGGTCATGATGGCGCCTACTATAATCCACCCGTAGTCAAGCCAAATCGTAGTCCAGAATTTCTAGTAATGGACAACCCAATTATTTATAGAAAGAAATTGCAATACCCCGTACTTTTCCTAGTTTGAAAAGTTTCCCCAAGAATGTTAGAAGCTTTCTTTGAAAGATGAATCTAATTTTTTACACATGGTATTTTTAATATTTTAACTTTTCATCATGTGGAGAATCTAATAAGCTTTCCATAGATACCAAATTCGCCCAAATCCGACACCCGGGCGAAGAGTTAGAGTTTTTTTAGTGATACAGTGTATCACCTCAGCCTTCAGCGCGTCGCAGAGATAGCTCAAATGGAAATTGTCAATTTCCAGTGTTTCTCCGCGATAGTGGCGCGTCACGCCAAACTTCCAGGTCGCAGACAAGGTGGCAACGCAATAGATTCGCGTCGCGCCACCGTGCAATTTCCCATTTGTCACTTTACAGTGACTTGGAGCGATAGTAGCGCGTCGCGCCAAGGATGATAATCGGGAAACTTTATCATAAATTAAATACGTGTTCTAGGGTTAAAAGGATCAATTTCCCACCCTATATAAGCCTTATAACATTAGATTTGGCCTTAATTCAGCAACTTATACTCAATTACTCTCAAAAACTCTCAAGAACAAACCCTAGGGTTTTCATAGAAGGTTCAATTCCAAAGGAATTCACCATCAAATTTCAAGAATCTCTCCGTCAATCTTCATAGAATCACAAGCTAAGGTATGTGTAGTGTTCATTCATGGACTCCTTTCGTCCATAAAGTCCAAGAATCTCTTTTCTAAGTTTAATTTTATGGATTTCTTTATGAATTTCATTTGGGTTTGTTTTGTTTATGTTGAGAATGATCAGTTGAATTCAAATCCATGTTGGGTGATCAATTTTATGTGGAATTGATTTGTATAGATGTATATTCATGTGAAACTATGAATAAACCCTAGATGATGAAATTAGATATGAATCATGATGTTTGATTGTTGTATAATGTTGTCTACATGTGTTATGCCTATTATGTGTATAATTAAATGCCTAGATGAAGGAACAATGCCCAACTAGTATGATATCATAAAATCCCCATGTATGTACAAGCTTATGCATATCACATGTTTGATGAAGTGCTTCAATATATGAATTATGAATTATGAATTGTGTTGTTGGTCATGTGTTCAAGTAAGTCATGCCATGTCAGTTTCTTCTCATCGAGTCCTGGGGGCATTGTACCCGAACATTTAGATATGTGCCTAGAGCCATGTTACGTTTTCACGATCTCCTCAGTCAAGCTATGATCCATAGAACTCAGTCAGTCATGTGACTCAGGAAATCTCAGAAATCTCAGAAATCTCAGTAATCTCAGTAGTTCAGTAATCTCAGTGATCTCACTACTCAGTAATCTCAGTATTCACAGTTAATCTCAGTAACTTCAGTATTCTCAGTCAGTCCTCAGAACTCAGTACATTCCGTCAGTCAATAGAACTCAGTAAATTCAGTTTAGCTTCTCTAAACAATACCACTAGTATCAGTTCAGTTTAGTTCAGCTAATCAGTTCAGTTAATCAGTTCAGCTCAATTAATCAGTTCAGTGTTTTTCAGATGGGAGTAGGATTAGCATCGAATGAGCCTAGGGATGGGGATCACCAGCAAGATAGGACTGAGATTCCTAGAAGTAATCCCTAAGTTCTAAAACTATGTAGCTAGCGTAGGTAAGAGATGTCACCCGTAGATAGGACTGACATACTCAGGGATCACCCGTTAGCACATTTAAATATATAGGACTGATCCCAGGGGTCACCCACTAGATTAATACTGACTCCACATCAATTGTCTTTACCAGTGGCGCGGTACTGACACCCTTCCAGCTGGGGTTACAGGTTGGACACCAGTTAGCTTAGTATGGGGCATGTCGATTAGATGAATACATCCCACAATTTTAGTTATAGAATCAGGACTGTTAGATATAGTCAATTCACCTCAGTAGTACAGATTTAGGACTGTTAGATACAGTCACTCCTTATCATTATAAATAGACTCCAGGATCACCCATTAGACAGGACTGATCTCAACTATGGTCAATCAGTAACGGTATTATCATATTTAGAGATCACCCGCCAGATATAACTGATCTCAGGTTCAGTTACTCAGATATAGTATGGAACTCAGATAGTTCCATCAGATTTAGGGATGTTAGATACAGCCACTCATGTTATCAGTTATATCAGTTACCAGAACTCATGTTATCAGTATTCAACTTCAGGACTGTTAGACACAGTCAACCAGACCAGTTCTTTATAATCAGAACTGTCAAAAATAGTTATTCATGTATCAGTAACATAGTATCAGTCCCTCAGATATCAGTAATTTCATGTTATTAGTAAACTCAGTAGTTAGAATTTAGCATTCAATCCTATCATGATATCAGTTACAGTTACGTATGCATGCATGTATTCTCATATTCATGTTAGTCAGTCAGTTAGTATTGTTCATGAATATGAACCTATTGCATTCAGCCTACCTCACTTGCATACCAGTACATTCAAAGTACTGACGTATTTGCGATATGGTGTATTATACCATAGGCTTAGAAGCACGAGCTCCAGAGAACCAGTAGCATCCCAGTTCAGTAATCAGAGTTAGCAGTGAGTCCTCATCCTTCGAGGACATGATGATCATATTACTATTTTAGTTTTCAGTTTATTTCAGTAGTTGGAGTTAGTTGGGGATATGTCCCATCAACTCCTTATTCAAACAGTTTAGAGGCTTTCAGACTATAGCATGTTAGACAGTTATTTTAGATTTGCTTTGGTATTGTTATACTATTTTCAGACATTGTTTATTAAATGTTCATTCAGTTTTGAACCTTATGGCCATTCAGTTCATGTTTCTGCATATTTACAGTATATTTTTCAGTGCTCAGTTACAGATATCAGTCATGGGTTAGCTTGTAGTCCTTTGGGGTCATGAGCACCGGTAACATCTCAGGTACCAGATTCAGGGCGTTACAGAAATACAGAGATGAGATAAGAGAATCAAATACATAATGAAATCCAAAAACCTGGTGGTATTAGTACAAATGCTTCTATAATATTTAGATTTCAAAGTGAAGTACAAACGAATACACTGATATAACTTATCTCCGAAAACAACATAGAGACTATTCTAATACATAAGAGAGAGATAGGAATACTCTCAATATCAGGAGCTCACCCTAGTTTCTGAATCATGGTTGTTCCGCACGACGCACACATCAACGGCGATAGCTCATACTTATGATCTGCAGGCTGCAGAAGTGTAGTATAAGTACCCAATAATGGTACTCAGTAGGCAGCTGACAACTGAGCTCTAAAGATAAAACAAATATAGATAACATATAAACAGAATGGTAACTACACCTAATGTCCAAAACCCACATAAGACATCCAATGAGATAATAAGCATAACCTATCCTATTCATATCCAAGAGACTTAACATATTAAGGCTAAGGAAATAATAAGGGTGCACTATCTTATTTCAACCATACTTAGGAAACTCAAAACTATACCATATATCCCTAGCCAATATACAAATAAAGGACGAAAGAATGATATATAGCAATATACAAGGCCAAGAAAAGAATATACAATCTGAACAAAAGAAGAAAAGGATATACGATAATACCATAGCTACATATATCTAAATATATAGATATATAGATATAAGGTCAACTCAAAGCACATCCTAGATCATCATATCTTTATTTTAAGGCCTTACAATAATCCTATTAGGATTTAGTACTAAGATGCTCAGGGTTTCTAATCCATATACCTCATCATGGATTTAATCATGCATAATAATAAAATCATAAGATAGAAGAGGCTGGAATCATACCTCGAATCTTGATACCAAATCAATAACCAATCTGTCATAAACTTGCCATAATAATAATCATAACAATATAAAAAACAATCCGAGTAATTGGCTATTTCGGAAAACCAAATACCTAAACGAGCCTTTGTGTTTCCCCCACCGCCCTAGGCTTAGAAGGATCAATAGGAACACAATAACATAAGGCATAGTCATCACCCATATCTATGCAGCTATCTGATACCAGCTGATAGACATAGGCGCATACTGGTAATAGGTGATGCACATGCAAGAATAAATTCAAAGTACACAATCAATATCACAACCATCCTTTGGAATCGAACTGGGTATTATATATCAGCACCACAAAATACTCCGATCTTATCGGGTATCAATATCATTATCACAGTATTCTCCGACCTTGTCGGGTATCAATATCATCATAATAATATCCCCCGACCTTGCCGGGTATAATTATCATCATAATAGTATCCTCCAGCCTTGTCACGTATTAATATCATCATAACATTAACTTACGACCTTTTCAAGTATCAATATCATCATAACAGTATCCTTCGGCCTTGCTGGGTAGCAATATTATCATAACAGTATCCTCCGACCTTGTCGGGTAGCAATATCATCATAAACCTTCAATACATATGTGTAGATATATATAATAGGTGCACAGATTCAAGCATGACTAAAAGAGTGTAAATTCATAAGTCCATTGCCTAAAGTGAATTTCGGGACTAGATCATTATAAAAATGTAAAAAGGGTGAGAATATCTCACAACCGGAATAAATAGTAATGTCAAATCATAAACTAGAATTATAACGCCTCGAGTCTGCACCCCGGACTTCACACGTGCTTACGACCCCATAGGATCACAAGCTAACCCATGACTGGTACTTGCTGCGAGCACTGAATAGAAATACTGAAAATATATACAGAAATAATCTGAAAATGCCATAAGGTTCATAAGCTGAAATCAAGATATGAAATACTGATAGTAATACTAAGTATAACTGATAACAACATCTAATAAACTGAATAACTGACTAAGTTAGTCTGAAAGCCTCTATCTGTCTGAATATGGAGTTGATGTGACAAGTCCCCAACTAACCCCGACTAAACTGACTACTAAGTTGCTAAAATAATGAAATAATAACCTCATCCTTGAAATATGAGGACTCACCACTATATCTTTTGTTGATATCCTGAGCTGCTAAGTAAGGTTAGAAACCTGAGCGTCCGAACCTATGATATGAGACATCATAGCGCAAAAAAAGTGTATTCATCAGTACATGGAATATACTGGTATGCTAAGTGGGTAGGTTTATATACATGGGTTTATATGCATAAGATGATAACTGACTGAATGAATATCATGAAGTAACTAAATGAGAATACATGCAAAACTGTAACTACTGGACATATTGAACATGCGATAATGCGCATGTAAAACTGTGACTACTGAACATACTGAACATTCGATACTACACATATAATTATACATAATGTATATGAGATCTATACTGAAACTGAATACTGAATTTTGATGGCTATATAACTAATAACTGATAGCTATTGTATTGTAGAACTGTCTGAGTTCTTTACTGAATATTGAGACTGAAACTATAATTGTAGGAGTGTTCATCTAACCGAAATACATCGATATAGACTAATTTGGAGCCCAACCTCTGAACCCAGTTGGAAGAAGTTAGCACCTTGCCACGGGATACTAACAAAGCTGGGTCAACCTTAATCTGGAAGGAAGACTCATGAAATATGTATATGTTTGCGTCAACCTTAGTCTGGTAGGAGGACGACTTACCCTATGTTTGCTACGTAGTTTTGTAACGTAGGGACTGCTACTAAGGTTCAACCCTCAGCGGGAAGGAATGCCCCCATCCCTGTGTTCGCTCGGTGCTGAATCTTACTCCCAACTGAATGGACACTGAACCGATTGCTAGACTGTGCTAGGCTTGACTGAATTGATACTGATCGTATCGACTGACTGTACTAGACCAAGTTCACTAAGTTCTATTAACTGATTGAATACTACTGTTCTTGACATTTACTGGGACTGTTCTATAGCTACTACAACTATGTAAACAGCTAGATTTTGGATAATAAGTACCCTCAGGATTTTGTTCTTGAGAGAAATTGAGAATAAATAATGAATTTTTCCCTTAGGATATCTTAATTTCATGTTTAAGGTCTGAATAAAAGTAGGGAAAATACCCAATTTCCATTGGAAAGTCGGATTTTAAATGAGAAAAAAATGCCCTGCGATGCGAAAACCGATGCATCGCATTGATGGGGTCGACATGACGTATCGAGATCGCGTCAGCTCACTAGAATTTGCATTCTTGAACTAGTGACAACACTGTCGATGCGATGGACGATGTGACGCATCGAGATCGCGTTGATCTACTATTTTGGATACCCAAACGTGCCTCAAAAGACGTCTGAAAAATCCAAAACTCATTTGAGAACACCTATTGACATCCCTGATCATGAATCAATCTAAGAATCCATATTTTAAGGTCGTAAGGGTCGAAAATAAAGTCATTAAAATATCGAGGCCAAAAAAATAAGACTAAGTGTCAATACTTATCTGAAATTTTTGAAGTCTGGGACCTCTTTTCATGTTATTTAGGACTGAATTAGACTAAGCCTTTTACGGAGTCTTACAATATCTCCCCATTGGGAACATTCATCCTCGAATGAGACTGACTAAGCTGAGAATACTAATAGACTGATTTTACATACTGAACATGCACAACTGAAGCATGATTATATGACTGAACTAATTTATGAATGCATGACTGTCATGAGGATAATATGCAACGGTAATTCATACCAAATTTGTAAAAAAAAATATGAGCATGGAATTGAGTAAATCTGAGGAAGGCAGTTACCTTGAGCTGAGTCTGAGTTTGCGGAGAAGAGGTGAGGATACTTGGTCCGCATATCTGCTTCTACTTCCTAAGTAGCTCTCTCAACGGACTGATTCCACCAAAGAACTTTGACCAAAGGAACTTCTTTGTTCCTCAGTTTTCGAATCTGATGATCAAGGATTTCGACTAGGACTTCCTCGTAAGAGAGACTATTCTGAACATTTATACTCTCTATAGGGACTACAACTGCTGGGTCACCTATGCACTTCTTTAGCAAGGATGCGTGAAACACTGGGTGTACTGAAGCTAATTCTGATGGCAACTCAAGCTCATAAGCTACCTTTTCAAAATAGCTGAGAATTCTATAAGGACTGATATATCGAGGACTGAGTTTCCTCTTCTTGCCGAATCTCTTCAGTCCCTTCATGGGAGAGACTTTCAAATATACAAAATCGCCAATCTCAAATTCGAGATCTTTTCTCCTCACATCTGCATATGATTTCTGTCAGCTCTGAGTTGTCTTAAGCCTCTCCCTGATCAACTGAATCTTTTCTAAGGCATCAAATACCAAGTCAGGCCCTACTACTGCGGCCTCACCTACTTCAAACCAACTAATGGGAGATCTACATCTTCTCCCATAAAGAGCCTCAAATGGAGCCATATGTATACTGGAATGGTAATTGTTATTATTGACACCTAATTTTTGCCCTCCACGACTAAATTTAATACTGAGTTTCTTCGATTTTTAATAAAATCAAAATATTTATTTCATCCGATAAAAAATTTTCAAAATATTTTTTGTACGTGATTTTATCATTTTAAGTAGCGATTATATATTATCGTGTTCAGTTATACGAGATTATATAATTTGATTACTTAAATATTTATTCTATGAAATATTGGATTTTAATTAAGGATTATTTTGAAAATAAATATAATTATTAAAATCTTGATTTTAATATAATTTATTATCAAAATAATTTATTTGGATAAATATGCATTTGATTTTATTAAATCAAGAAGCTCGGGATTAAAAGAAGTATTAATTCGTATTGAATTTCAATTTAATTTAGCCAATCTATTAGATTTGGCCATAATTGAAATCAAATTGGTCATAATTGCAATGCAATCCATCAATTGATTTTTAGTTTGGTCAAAATTAAATAAATATGGCTAAATTTTAAATCCCATTTGAGGTTATCTTTGAAATAACCCCAAAATCCCCAAAAAAACTCTCATAACTTCTACCTAATTTCAACCAAAAAATAATTTCAAATTGTACTACATTATACTATTTCCCCCAACTTTGTCCTTTCCCAATTTTAAAATTTAAAAGTTGTACTACATTGTACAATTTCCCCCCACATTATCTTTCACCTCACCTTATCTTCAATTTTAAAATTCCAAAAATACCCTTAATTATTATTTCTCCCATATTGGTGGATGACAAGAAATAAAGCCTCATCCTTTCCTATAAATACTTTTCTCCCACATTGGTGGAAGAGAGAAAATAAAACCTCATTCTCTCCTATAAATACTGTTTTTGCAAAGAAATTTTGACTTTTTGAAAGAGAGTCGCCACTTAATTTTGAAAAGGAATTAAGAAACCTTTAGGGAGTTACTTAAAATGATTCGAAACAGGAAAATCATTTTAAGTTAGAGATTCCGAGTAAGTGGTTCCTATTAACGTTTTAGGAAGGTGTTAGGCACCTAAAACGTCCGCTAACTTGCGGTTATCCAGACTGTTTGAAACGTCTTTGATTAGCTTCTGAAATTTGATTTGTTGAGAAATGATTGATTTTAGACATATTTTGAAAGTTTGCAAAGATTAGTTTTTAGCGAACTCATTAGGGGATTTGACTAGGTTCGTAAAAGGCATGCAAAACAAATAATCAAAAGAAAAGGAAAGGGAGGAGAAGTAATGATTTAGGCTTTGAAGCCCAAACCGTTAAACCTGTCCTAATGTAGTTGGGTTTTCAACCCATTTTCCTCTCACCTGTCCTATTTCTATGTTTTCGGGCCCTTTGGCTCGAGTTTTCACTTCACCTGTATTAAATACAACTTTGGCTTCGAGGCCCAAATGAATGAATAAACAAATGAAATAAGCAATAAATAATAAAAACAACACTAATTAAACAAAACGAAATAGTAAATTAGACTTTTGTCTCTTAGCCGCTTCAAATATAGGACTTTAATCCCTTCTGCTTCTTCCACCTCCTTTTACCCGTATACCACGCGATGGATACTTGGAAATTCTTTCGGAACCAACTTGGGGTTTTAGGGCCTGCATGGCCCGTGATAGATATGCATAGGCAAGGGAGTCCGTATAGGACTCAATCATATCCACATGAAAAATAAAAAGCAAAATAATTAATCTACATCCTACAGTTATCATTTAAATGATTACTAAATTATCGTTATAAAAAAAATGCCAAACCAATCTACTAAAGGCAACTTCTCATCATGCGTTGTGCATAGAAACCAACAACAATAACCACGAAATCGATGTATCCCAAGCACAGAACGTATACGATCCATACCGCTATCTCAAATAGGGGATGAAGAGAAACGGTTCTTAATGAACCTCAGCCCACAAGAGAATAGGCTAACTTAAGGAATTGTAGCAGCAGGGATATCAAGAGCAGGCTATAATAAGGATAAGCGTACTCAACCCAATCAGAATTTGCATCATGAAATATAAATCTAGTCCGATCTACTGTAAACAATCCCCTGAACTGACTACCAATAGTAAAATAGGTACACCTCATAAGCATGAATAACAGGAAACACTCTTAACAGTTTACATTGACTCTAATCCACAGACTAAGCAAACTATGACTAAGTAAATGGCTTCAAACAAGTTAGAATTAGTATCGCAGACTAAGCAAACTATGACCAACCCGTACTTATTATAATGCAAGCTAAGCAAACCACCACCACTCAAATGAATTTAAACAGGATGCAATTAACATCATATAACACTCTCAAAGCAAGCTTCTAGACATATAAATCATAAACTTCATTTTCCTACCGGACCTTAGTTCGACACAACCACCTTATTTTAAATTAGGAAAAGCGTCACGTTATGCCAGACAAAGACTTCGCGTTACTTAACATGTTTAAAAATATATCTTTTGACTTGCAAATAAGAAATTGATTTGTGCAAATATAAGCATATTTAGACCTTTTACCACAGAACTTTGACACAGAGTCAGCTAGATAGCACACAACCACCTGAAACTATTCAATTGAGATTAAATCTTGGGACCTTGACACCAAAACCAGCTATAACGACATATCGTTAGCCCGAAATCATTAAGCAAACCCAAAGTTTGAATCATTATTGTGTAAACATCCTTAACAAAACTCTAGTAACCCGAAATATATTAAACTTGCTCAAAGCACTCAGCTTTACTCCAAAAAGATAGCTACCATGACAACCATCAAACCAAAACTATTCAATAGACTCCAAGCAAGAGATTTGATTATGTAAACAGCTTAACGAAATACCAACAGCCCGAAACAAAATCAAAGCATGAATCTTTGTCACGGAACTAACTATTCATCTCAAGCAGTAGAGTCGCATAAAAAATTCATCAGTAATAGCAAGAATACGCGACAAATTTCAAATCTAAGGCGAAATCAGCAAAGATTGCATATAGGCAATCACGGCAAAGGTTATCTAAATATAACGAACGCGACCAAATATTGTCTTCTCTAAAGAGAAGAGAATCCTACGGTTTTTTGGGCCTCTACAGCAGACAACCCAGCCTCATTCATTTCAAACAGATAAACTACTTCTACGAAGAAAAGGGGGATGAAGCAGGAAAAAATGAAATTAAAAGGGACAAGCGTGCGTTTACCTCTTTCGGGGTGGCAAAACGGGACGACAAGCTATCAGCACAGTTATCACCACTGGGAGCTTGATGTTATCGACTCGGAAAGCTCCGAGTCACCCCAACCTTCCTCGAAAAGAAGAAGATTTTATGCTTAAACAAAAATATACTAGTTTTTTGCTCAGAATGGCTTTTTCCACCTTCCGAGACTTGCTTCAAATTGCTCTACCGTTACCCTTTTATTGGAGAAGGGAGAGGTTGCTTTTTGTGCTCCCACCGATGTAGGATAAAGGAAAATTAGGGACCAATTTGGAATTCTTCGGTGGAGATTTTGAATTTTGAATTAAGATCAAAATCCCCAAAAATCCAAAATTCTATTCAATCCAATAAGAAATGTCCACCTCTATACTTACATGGTACAAAATTGAAATTGTGAGGTGGGAACAACCATTTTTATGGACACGTCGCCAATTTTGGGTTCTTCTAGAACCCAGACAGCTCAATAATTATAAGCAAAGAAAAGGAGATTGGGATTGACGTGGAGAGAGGGAAATCAAAATCGAGTTTCGCCAGGTCAGGTTGTCGGGCATAGAGCTACTCGTGAAAATTGTTGAACTGTTGAGTTCACCGAACTCGGGTAGCTGGCGCCGGGCTTGGAGTCGCCGTTATTGGGTTGTCTATGGTTGACGGGTTGGGTTTGGTTCTAGTTGACGGTGGACGTCGGTATAGGGGCGTTGGATTTGGGTTGAGAGGAGTTGTTGTTTGTTGATGTTGCTTTTGATGTTATGGCTAGATTTGCCATGGTTGATTTGTTGTTACAAGGAAGAAAAGATATTGGGCCGGGTCAGGAAAATTTTGGGCTGAAATTGCTTTGTTGTTGGGCCAACTTGGTTTATTAATTGGGTTAATATTGGGTTATTTAATAACCCTAATAAATCTAATTGGGTTATTATATAACCCTAATTAAACTAATTGAAATATTAAATAACCCTAACTAAACTTAATTAGATTATAATAATCATAATTAAATTTAATTAGATTAAAAATAACTCTAATTAAATTTAATCGGATTAAAATAATCTCAATTAAGAAACGGTGACTTTTGGGATCAAGATTGAATTACAATTTAAACGACTTATTTAAATTATAACCAAATTGAATATCTATTGGCCAATTGCATTACAATTGGGCCAATTTGATTTCAATTAAGGTCATATTTAATTCGTTCGCTAAATTGAATCGCAATCTGGCACAAATCAAGAAACAAATTAACCTTGAGTTTCTTAATTTGATAAGAATCCAACAAATATTCCTCCAAATAAAATATTTTGAGAGTAAAATATATTTAAAACCAAGATTTTATCCCTTCGGATTAACTTTCAAGTTTAATCAATAAAAATCTAATTTTAATGAACACGTTCATTTAAATAACAAAATATATAATCGTCAATTAAATGATAAAAGTGAATTGAATAAGTAATTTAAACCAACATTTATTTGAACAAAATAATTGTTGTGATTTTATTTTAAAATTGAAGAAACTCGAAATTAAATTGGATTGTGGAGGGCAAAAATTAGGTGTCAACAAATACTACCAACACTTTGGTAGAAAAAAGGGGGTGGAAAAGTTAAAAAAAAAGGCTAGAAAGGTGAAAAAATTCCTTTGACCAAAATAGTTATTTTTATTTAGTAAAAAATTTTGTTTCATAGAGTTGGTCGGCTAATCAAAATTTTTGAGTTGCCGGCGACGTTTTTTGGTGGTGGCTGATTTCGATGAAGCTCGTAGTCTCATTTTGCTACCCCCAAAAAGGTAAACACACCTTTCCTTTTTTGTTTAAGTTTTATTATCGTTTTCTTCTTCATCTTTTTCTTCTTCGTAGTTCGTAGTTATAGTTTTATTTGTTGTAGATGGCCTTCAAGGCCATAGGACATTGTGGTATCGATATTTTGATTATTTTCATGTTCATGATATAAAAATGAGCTATTAATAGTTGTACGTGTCTTTTTTGACTTTATTCTTTGATTATTATAGATAAAGTTTCAATCTTTGCTTAAAAGATGTACTCATACTTTGTTTAAACTCATTGTTGGTGGATATGTTTGCTTTTAGCATGTAAAGTTATTTTCACTATGTTGAAAAGAATAGTTAATATTGATTGTTTCGCCTTTTCACCTTATTCTTTGATTATTTTGGATAAAGTTTAGATCTTTGCTTGAAAAACATATTCATGTCTTGTTTAAACTCATTGTTGGTGGATATGTTTGTTTTTTACATGTAAAGTTATTTGTTTTTAACATGTAAAGTTATTTTCTTTATGTTGAAAAGAATAATTACTATTGATTGTTTTGCCTTTTGACCTTATTCTTTGATTATTTTGGATAAAGTTTAGATCTTTGCTTGAAAAACATACTCATATTTTGTTTAAACTCATTGTTGGTAGATATATTTGTTTTTAGCATGTAAAGTTAGTTTCTTTATGTTGAAAAGAATAGTTAATTTGATTGTTTTGTCTTTTAACTTTATTCTGTGATTGTTATGTATAAAGTTTTGATCTTTTCTCAAAAGGCGAACTCATGCCTTGTTTAAATTCATTGTTGGCGGATATGTTTGTTTTAGCATGTAAAGTTGTTTCTTTTATGTTGGAAAAATAGTTATTATTGTTTGTTTCGCCTTAATAAAAATAGTAATTAGTTAAGTCAAGAATTTGTCATTTGCTTGCTAATTATTTTAATAGATTTCAAATCCTCATATAAGAGATGAAGTGCTAACTTTATTTTCCATCCAAGATGTTTATTCCTCTTTTATTCGCATGTTGTCTTGTCAAAATGATGAGAAAGTTCAAACTTTTGTGGCTAAATAGAATTATTTGGATATTTTTGACTCACACATAGTATGATTGTTGAACGATATTTCACTTTTAGAGATGCTAAACTTTTATCCTTATTTTCAAATTGTTTTATGTGCTATTTGTGTGTGTAAAGACTTGATTCATGTCCCTCTTTTATTCATAATATCAAAAGAGAATCAACGATGTCTTAGAAATATAAACCATAGGTCTTTACACGTTTTTTTCATAAAATGTTGATTGTAATTTAAATGTATGAATTTTCGTTAATTTCGCTTTGATTGAAATTTAAAGATTCTCTTTCTTGAAAAGTTAGCCTTTATTTTCTTTTGTTATATGGATTAGTTTTCATGTCTGTTCAATTTTAGAAGTCATGGGTATTTTTCTTATAGCCTCATCCGTTTACTCTCGCAAACTTCCGTTGTTTGTTCTCGCATTAATTCATTGAATATGGTCTTCTTCCTTTTACCTTTATTCATTCTTATATGAACATAAATTATGAGGCATATAAGTGGGTGTCTTTGCTTTGCATTTTATTTGTTGACTCTCATTCTTGTGTAAGTGTGCTTATCATTGTCATTCAAAAATTGGTTCTTGATAGTTTCTTTTGCTTTGAAATGTCACTTTTATGCCTTGAACGTATATTAATTTCTTTATCTTTTCTTTGCATGCAAAAAATATCTCGAGTCCAAATGGACTTTTCTCCTCTTGTATTTCGTAATGGGTCAATGAGGCTCACCTCATTGAGTTAAGTTCGAAGTCTAAACCCAAGGTCCACTACATGGCGTGCGGGTGTTAGAAGATAGACGAAGAAGGAAAATGGGTCAAAACCCATTGATGAGGTCACTAAGAGACTTAAAAAGTCTCAATTTTTTATTATTGTCTTTTTTTTATTTATTCATTTAGTCATTTATTTATTCATTCATTTGGGCCTCAAAGCCAAAATTGTATTTTAATACAGGTGAGGTGAATTTTGGGCCTCAAAGGTCCAAAAACTAGCTTAGGATAGGTTGTGGGCCGAAAGCCCAATATTTAGATTAGGACAGGTGCAAGTGGGCCAAAAGCCCAATTAGATTAGGACAGATTCTATTGATTTAGGCCCAATGGTCTAAGTCTTTTATTTTCTCCCCTTCCCCTTTTGCATGCTTTGTTATTAATTTGTTTAGACTTATTCAAATACCTACTAAGTCGTCCAAATCTATTTTACACAAGTTTTTTTCTAAAATCAATTACTTTTCAACAATCAATCTTTCTTTTTGAAGTTAGTCAAAAGATATTTTCAAACAGTCCGGATAACCGCAAGTTAGCGGATACTCTTGGTGCCTTAACAACCTTCCAAGAGTATTAATAGGAACCGCTTACTCAGAATCTTCAAATTTTAAATGATTTTTCTGTTTTGGATCGTTTAAATATCTTATAAAGGTTTCTTAATTTCTTTTCAAAACTAAGTGGCAACTATTAAAAAGTCAAAATTTCTGCAAAACAGTTATTATACGCAAACTCGGTCAAAGTCAAGTGATCATTCCAACTACCCTTACAGTTAACAACACACGCTCTTAACATAACTTCTAAAGTATGAATGATCCTTTCTGCTTGACCATCTGTCTGAGGGTGGAAGGTTGTACTGAGGTGATGGACAACGGGACACCATGCAATCTGACCAACTCTCTAACATAGAGCTTGGCATAATCCTCGATTGAATAAGAGGAATGAACTGCAAGAAATGGTCTGATTTGGTCATCCTGTCCACAATAACCCAAATCGAATCATGCTATTGATGAATACGAGGCAAACCCATCACAAAGCCCATGTTCACTTCTTCCCACTTCTAAGTGGGAATAGTGAACTCCTACATAGACCCACTAGGCTTTTGATGCTCAATCTTAACCTGCTGACATGTTGAGCACTTAGCTACAAACTCTGTAATATCTCTCTTCATCCCACTCTACCAATAGACTTTCCACAAGTTGCAGTACATCTTAGTGGCCCCTGGATGAATCGAGTATTACGCACCATTCGCTTCTACAAGAATCCTCTGTCTCACTCCATCCACACATGGAACACATAGTCTACCCTAACAATGCAACACACCATCTCCCCCATGGGAGAAAACCTCTACTTTCTGATCTCTGACTGACTCTTTCAGCTTAATTAAATTGGGATCTCTGTCCTGCTTTTCTTTTACTTCAAAAACCAAAGATGATTTCGAACTATTCTACACTCAAACACTACCCTCAGCCGAATCAACCAAACGAACACCCAACCTGGCAAGCTGATGAACTTCCTGAACTAACTTTTTCTTACCATCCTCAACGTGAGAAATACTACCCATGGACAATCTACTAAGAGCATCAGCCACTATGTTGTCCTTGCCCGGATGATACAAAACACTCATATCATAGTCTTTCAATAACTCCAACCACCTTCTCTAATGCAAGTTCAATTCTTTCTGAGAAAATACATACTTCAAACTTTTATGGTCTGTGAGCACATCAACACGCACCCCATACAAATAGTTCCTCCAAATCTTTAAGGCAAATACTACAGCCTGTCTAGGGGCATAGGCTATGACCTTACCTCTCTGCATCAAAACATTCCCCAAACCAACTCTAAAAGCATCACAATATACAACAAATCTATCTGGACCATCTAGTAAAGTCAAAACTAGGGTTGTAGTGAGTCAAGTCTTCAAATCCTAAAAACTCTTCTCACAAGAATTTGACCACTGGAACTTGACTTTTCTTTGATTCAATATGGATATAGGGTATGCCATTGATGAAAATCCTTTAACAAACCGGCGGTAATAGCCAGCCAAACCCAAGAAACTCCTGATATCTGATGGAGGGATGGGTCTGGGCCAGTTTCACACTGTTTTGATCTTTTGAGGATCAACTCTAATGCCATCACCGGAAACTATATGACCAAGAAAAGCTACTGACCATAGCCAAAATTTGCATTTACTGAATTTGGTGAACAACTAATGTGCTCTGAGGGTCTGTAATACTATTCTGAGATAGTCTGCATGATTATGCTCACTGCGAGAGTAGACAAGATGTAATCTATGAAGACTATGACGAACATGTCCAAGTACTACTTGAACACTCTATTCATCAAGTCCATAAAAGTTTTTAGGGCATTAGTAAGCCCAAATGACATGACTAGAAATTCAAAGTGACCATACCGAGTTCTAAAAATTATTTTTGGAATATCACATTCTCTGACTCTGAGCTGATGATAGCCTAATCTGAGGTCTATCTTAGAAAAGAAATTGGCACCCTGAATTTGATCAAACAAGTCATCGACTCCAGCAAGTGGGTACATATTCTTGATGGTGACTTTGTTCAACTAATGGTAGTCAATACACATTTTGAGAGAACCATCTTTCTTCCACATGAATAGAACTGGTGCACCCCAAGGGGATACGCTCGGTCTGATGAATCCCTTATCTAGGAGATCCTTTAACTGTTCTTTTAACTCTTTAAGTTCAGCTGGAGCCACTTTGTATGGCGGAATAGAGATGGGCTAAGTATCAAGAAGAATGTCTATTACAAAGTTAATTTCTCTTTCGGGAGAAACTCCAGGAAGACCTTTGGGAAACACATCTGAAAATTCACATACTACTGAAACTGAATCAAGGTTAGGGGTCTCAAAATTAGAGTCTTTAACTTGAAAAAGATAATAGACACACCCCTTAGATATCATCTTTCTTGCTCTAAGGTAGGAAATAAGCTGAACCCTAAGTGCTGAAGTACTACCCCTTTATTCCAAGACAGGTTTATTGGGAAACTAAAAATAGACAACTCTACTTCTACAGTTAACTAAAGCATAGCATAAATGAATCCAATACATGTCGAGAATGATATCAAAATCTGTCATCTCTAACTCTACTAAGTATGCGGAGGTAACTTTTTGAGATACCATAACTGGACAGTTCCTATATACCCACTGGGCTATGATAGACTTATCCACTGGGGTAGAGACTGAGAAAGGCTCCGCTAGGATTTTAGGACTGAATTCAAAGTCAACAACTATGTAAGGAGTTACAAAGGACAAAGAATCTCCTAGATCTAGCAAAGCATAAATATGTAAATGATAAACTTGTAACGTACCAGTGACCATATCAGGAGAACTTTCCTGATTCTATCGGGACTGAAATGCATAGAGTTTGTTTGGGCATTGCCCACAGGTGGCACTGGAAGCGGCACCCTGCTGAAACAGGCGACCAGTCTGAACTAGGGGACGATTATGCTGACTATGGGAACCCACCTAAGGACACTCTCTGTTTTTATGACCTGTCTTATGATAAGCCATCAATTTGACGACTTGCTATCACCTTTTAGGCCTAAATTATCATGTGTTTCCATTGATTTGATGGTAATATCTTACTTAATGCTTATTTTTGTAGGTAAAAGTTAAAAAGAGAAGATGAGCAAGTCATTCAATTCAACAAGAGGTCAAATGTGAAGGAAAAGATCCATCTACTTTGCATCAGCTTTGGATCCACTTTGCATCTGCTTAGGAGCTATTTTTTATCTGCTCTTCATTCGCTTTGGATCCACTCAAGTAGATCAAGAGCAAGGTGGTAATTTTGTAATTTTTTCAAATGTGCAAGTGGAGCTTATTTAAGGGGTCTTGTAGCTCATTTTCATCCACTATTCTATAACTCTACTTCCCAAATTTAGTCTAGGATTTTTGTAACTTCTTAGAGATTGGAGAAAGACTTGTACAAAATTTTGAGCTAAGAAGATATTAGAGTGACTTCTAAGTGTAGATTGTGTTTTACCCATTGAAGATTCATTGGATTCTAAAGTGTGGTTTGCATTCTCTTTATTTTCTTATGGATAACTTTGATGGAAATGTTGATTTATTTGTGTTTATTATCATTATGAGTTGCTAAATCTACCTCTTGGGATTATGCTTGATTAGGATGAAATTGCATGTAGGTAGTGATTAATTTGTGCATATGCTAGTTTGTTGATGTTGGGTTGTATTATTACTTGAGTAATGTGATTGGAATTTGATGGGTGAAACCCTTAAATATCTATGTGGGTTTGATGGGTGAAAGCTCCAAACTCTAGAAATCTCAAGGCCATCTTCGAAAAAATAGTTTTAGGTGAACTTTAGGAATCCATATCATCCTCGAAAGAGGGATATGAAGACCAAAGCAATGGTAGACAAATATGTGTGTAGTTTGCGAATCTATCACTATCTTAGATGTAAAGGTGGTTGTGAAGTTAACTATGCCTTGGGTTTCATCCTAGAAATAGGGATTCCTAATTAAGGTATTAGGTGGTTTTGATTGATACATTTGTTAGGTGCTCAAAAGAGCCAACAAGTGAAATCTTTATGGTTTTGTCAAAAGACTAGCCTCAAAGACTTTAGACCTAGCCTACCATATCATCAATAATTAGAATTTTCATCAAATTTTCATGTTCCCATACACATTTTGTCCCTAGGAAAGCACAGTCCCAAGATCCATTTTAATTGATTACACTCTAATTGTTCTTAGTCTCGAATTAGTCCCTTAGAAGCCCAAGAATTACTTTCACACCCAACAAGATTGAAAACCCCTAAACCATTTTTCACCTTCGGCTTGAATTGGGCAAGCACTCCTATTTCGTATTAACTCAATCACCACTCACATTGTTCCTCGTGGATTCGACCCTGAATCTTATTGGGTAAATATATTGACAATGACTGCCTTGCACTAATTGACGTGTAAGTTGAGCTTATAAAAAATGGCATCATTGCCGGTGAACAATTTGGTGTATTGAGTTAGTTTAGAATTTTATCTTACTTTCTTAAATTTGATTTTGTAAATATTTGTTAGTTATTTTCTTTTGTTTCGTATTTTAGATAGATTCTTAGTTTTGCTTATTTATTAATATGGCATCATGGAATAAATATGGATTTGATGGTTGGAAGTCATACCTTGATGACCCATGTCCATATTATGGTGGACTCCACTTTCGGCGAGATTGTAGATATGCTCCCCGGGAAGAGATGTGTGCACCATCTCAACCCTCTTGGGAGCATGATTATTCCTTATGTGGTGGTCGAGATGGACATCAGAACCATTGTCCAAATGCCCCTTTCCCCTCGTTATGCTAACCCAATTTCTAGTTCTTTTTATAATTTTGATAGGTCTTATGAGAAGGAAAGCAAGGAACAAAGTACGAGAAGTAGTGGTATTGAACCAAGGCTTCAACATATATTGGAATTGACAACAACGGCTGAGGAGAAAACAACTATTATACACAAGGAATTTAGAGAGTAAATCAAGAAGATAGAAGATAAGGGCATGGAAATGAATCCTTTAGACACCACAACCATGACCACTCTTCTAAATGAGCCTTACATTGAAGATTCCTTGGTTATTGGCCAATCAACCAAACCATCAATAGAACAAGATGCCAAAATAAATGAAATGGTGATAGATTCTAAAGAAGAATCCAAGCAAATATCTTATGAAGATTCTAGTCCATTTCGGGGTGAAGATGACCAATGGAGTGCAACTCCAAAATAAGGGAAAAGGCCCCATTCTACCCACTTTTCCACATTATGCTTGGTGGA
Organism: Capsicum pubescens; assembly: GCA_030864215.1. Classification (NCBI taxonomy): domain Eukaryota; kingdom Viridiplantae; phylum Streptophyta; class Magnoliopsida; order Solanales; family Solanaceae; genus Capsicum; species Capsicum pubescens. The sequence continues at coordinate 47,257,203 of CM061546.1, forward strand.
TTTGATGAAAGTCAATCCACTCAAGCAAGTGATGAATATTGGAAAGAGGGAGAAATTTCTTTATATTTCAGAGTTTAGCCTTCCAAATGGGAATATCGAAATCCCAAGCTCAAAGGCCAAGAAGCTCAACTTACGATGTCCAATTAGTGTCTTATTGAGGTTCTCACCATTACTCAACAAGCCTACACAAAATTTTGATGCAAAATTGGGCAAATGGTTCAAGTCTTCGAAGAGGAGACAGAAATGAGGATCAAAAAAGCGTCGTGCTGCGACGTTAACTAAGGTGCTTTTTGGGAGGCAACCCAAGGAATTTTTCTTGACAATTTATCATTTTTTTATTTAATTTGAAGCTTGTTTATAGGTGTTTTCATGTGACAACATAAGTTAGAGAACATAAAGGAATGTTCGAGGACTCAAAACTATTCCCCGAGCCAATGTTAAGCTAGGATTTCACACCGAAATGGGTAGTGCCAGCTTGGACCTATGCTGGACATGATTGAGCAGTCCAAGAGCAGTATAAGAGTAGCCTGGACACAGTTGGGCAGCAGCTATACTGGCTGGACCTATTCTGGATATGCTTGAGCAGTCCAAGCGCAGACCAGCAGCATATGGGGTGCAGATGGCTCGCTGTAACGCTGCCTGTACGTGTGATGGACCTGCTTCAGTATACCAAGAGTAGGTCAGCCATATATTGGATGCATAAAGGCTCAACACAGCTGGGAACAACTTGGTTTGACCTGCATTGGAGCTGCATGAGTAGTCCAAACGCAGGTCCAGCAAAAGGGCACACAAGTGGACTATTTTTTGAGCTAAAATTGTTGAACATTGTGCATGAATTCAAACGCAAATGGGATGTCCTTGGGGATAAAATTGTTGAGAATTTTACTTGTTTTCAACCTTAATTCATACATTAAAATTTCTAATTTCAAGAATGCATCACCGGATAATTACATTGGACTTTTGTTCTATCATTTTTCTCTCTTAAGTAAGCTTACAAGGTATGATTTTTTTCGAATGATCCTTAAAATACAAAGGATGGTCATATTCCATGAATTCTTTTAGGTTTAATTTTAATCTATTTGAGATTATATGAGTAGAGTATGGTTTTTGGGATGAAAATTTCTGAATGTGTGCCTTGTTTCATATGCTTAAGTGCAAACTCTTGCTTCTATACACTAGCACACACCATGTGTTCGATGAAATACCCACTTGAAGTTTGTTTGCTTGATTGAGTGATGGGTGATTTAACTAAGTTAGTATGATTAAAAGTGGTGTAATCGGTGATGAATTGGTGCATTGGACTTGTTCACATGTATTGTTATTTTTTCAATCCAAGCTCTCACTTTTCATGCACACCACATGTTTGTTAAAATGTCAATAAGAGAGAAATGTCGTATATGCTTATAAAGGTTAATGTGAAATTTCTTGGGGCATTGTGTGATCATTTTTTGAGTATAGCTTTGAGTCCAATTGGTCTTAAAAGTGGGATAACTAGTGGTTTTTGGGTTGAGATTGTTGATGAATGTTGCGTCCATGGTTTGATCAATAAATGTGCTTATCATAGCATTCACAAGTGAAGTCTGAGTAACTCGAGAGACAGGATTGCTTGCCTGGCCCTATGATAGATTGGGTCCTTTCTTAAGGGTATAGGGTCGAATGTGTTCCTATTGGTACCATGAATATTTTATGAGCTAAATGGTCGATATGTGAAATTGTGAGGAAAGAATCCCATGAAGCGTAATGATAATATTTCCTTGCATTCACCTAGATTTTTATTTAATTATTTATGAAGGATCAAAAGTTCAAAAATGCTTTCCAAATGTCAGTGGCAAGAAATAGCATTATTTTGAGAAAAAACAAAAATGTAGTTTTCTTTGTGAAAAATATCAACGATGTTTGTGAACTTTCTTTTGAGTGAGACCATTAAATTTTATTTTTGTCTCTCTCTTTACAAGGATGAGTTTTTGACTCGGAGTTACTTATTAAGCTCAAATTGTTCAAATTGGTTGGGAGATTAACTCTTTGCTCTATGAGTACGATGCCATTTATGGTAAGATCTTTGAATAATTCTTTTACATATGTGTAGTCTAGAACTTTCCCCGAGTGTGTTCTAAGAGAAATTCTAGACAAGCTTGGTTTGGAGAATGACCCAAGGCCATTGTTGACCCATCACATAACATTTTTCCATAGTTAACCCCTTTTGAGCTGTTTTACCCATTTTTCCTTCTTTTTGTAATGATAACCTTGCTAAAACACCTAAGTCTTTTTTAAAACCTTACTTTTGTCACTTAACCTCCTTTGATACATCGAATGATGTAAAGAAATGAAATGTAGGTGAAAGCCTAAGTTTGGGGGATTTGTGTAGTTGGGAGAGTAATGTAAGGGTGGTTCAAACCCCAAGTAGAGGGGGGAATTGTCTACGATGATCCAATAAAGGTGTATGTAAGGTGTCCTAATCATGTGCTTAAGAAACAAGAGACACACTCGATGATAAAGTTGTCTAGCCTAACCATAGAATGTGAACAGAAATGAGGCAAATAAGGGGGCTATGAAGCGCTTAAAGTTAGAAAGTCTCTTGAAAAGGCCAAAGAATTGAAGAAAGAAAATAGTGGATTTGAATTGTTTTGTAAATGCTAATCACAAAGGTTGAATAATTAGGAGAATAAGGTGGAGAGTTTTAAATTTAGGGGGTAGTAAGGGTTGAGCATTTGCATTGAAGGAGGTATTTTAGTCACTTGATCCATATATATTTCCTCCCACACTTTAAAACATCATCTTGACCCGCAAGACCTTGGTGATTCAAAACTAAGTAAGTCTACATTAGTGGCAAAAAACCCAAAGGGAATGCTTTTTATTCTACTCATTGTACTTGAATTTCTTTGTGAGAGTGAGTGAATTCTTTCACTATTTGAGCTCCTTTAGAAATTTAAATATTTTGTGTGTGTAGAGATAACTCTTGCATGTGAGCGACATCGATGCTTTTGGGTAGAGAGTGAAGTCTTACTATCAACTTGGGTAAATGGGTGAGATAAGTAGCATTGTGAAGATTAAGACAATCTTTGAAGATTTTGAGTCTCCTCTTAAGATGATTTATGGATTTGGAAGGTTCATTTGATACAAAGTTACATCCTTGCTTTTTTAAATATGAGATTATTGAAAAATTTTAGTTTACTTGTTGCCATGACACGTTTGAAAAGTCTTTGTAGAGCTTTGTTAGCTTGTTCCTTTAGTATAGATTTCTTTTGGGTAGATTTGAGTTGAATACCCTATCTCATTGGATTATTCTTGGTTGCTTGAGGACAAGCAGTAATTTAAGTTTGGGAGGTTGATAAGTCATCAATTTGATGACTTGCTAGCACCTTTTAGGCCTAAATTATCATATTTTTTTGTTGATTTGATGTTAATCTCTTACTTAATGTTCATTTGTGTAGGTAAAATTAAAAATGGAAGATGAGCAAGTCATTCAAGTCAAAAAAGAGGCCAAATATGAAGGAAAAGAGCCATCTGCTTTTCATCTGCTTTGGATCCGCTTTGTATCTGCTTAGGAGTTGTTTTCCATCTGCTCTTCATTTGCTTTGGATCTGCTCAAGCAGATCAAGAGCAAGTTGCAATTTTGTAATCTTGTCAAATGTGCAAATGGGGCTTATTTAAAGGGTCTTGTAGCTCATTTTCATCCATTATTCTACAACTCAACCTCCCATATTTAGTCTAGGATTTTTGTAACTTCTTGGAGCTTGGAGCAAGACTTGTACTAAATTTTGAGCTAAGAAGACATCATAGTGATTTCTAAGTGTAGATTTGGTTTCACCTATTGAAGATTCATTGGATTCTAAAGTGTGGTTTGCATTCTCTTTATTTTCTTATGGATAACTTTGATGGAAATGTTGGTTTATATGTATTTATTATTATTATGAGTTGCTAAATCTACATCTTGGGATTATGCTTGATTAGGATGCAATTGTATATGGGTAGTGATTAATTTGTGCATATTCTAGTTTGTTGATGATGGGTTGTATTATTGCTTGAGTAATATGATTGGGATTTAATGGGTGAAATCCCCAAATACCCATGTGGGTTTGATGGGTGAAAGCTCCAAAATCTAGAAAGCTCAAGGCCATCTTCGAAAGAAGGGTTTCGGGTGAACTTTAGGAATCCATATCACTCTCGAAATAGGGATGTGAAGATCAAAGAAATGGTAGACAATTATGTGTGTAGTTTGCAAATCTATCACTATCTTAGACGTAAGGGTGGTTGTGAAGTTAACTATACCTTAGGTTTTATCCTAGAAAAAGGGATTCCTAATTGAGGTATTGGGTGGTTTTGATTGACATATTTGTTAGCTGCTCGAAAGAGCCAACGAGTGAAATCTTTATGGTTTAGTTGAAAGACTAGACTCAAAGACTTTAGACCTAGGCTACCATATCATCAATAATTAGAATTTGCATCAAATTATCATGTTCCCATACACATCTTGTCCCTAGGAAAGCATAGTCCCAACATCCATTTTAATTGATTACACTCTAATTGTTCTTAGTCTCGAATTAGTCCCTTAGAAGCCCAAGAAATACTTTCACATCCGACAAAATTGAAAACCCCCTAAACCATTTTTCACCTTCGGCTTGAATTGGGAAAGTACTCGTATTTTGAATTAACAAAATTGCTACTCACATTGTTCCTCGTGGATTCGACCCCGACTATTTCTGGGTAAATATATTGAAAACGGCCGCCTTGCACTAAATTGATGTGTAAGTTGAGCGTTATCATCTTGCCACACCTGAAACATACATCGTTGCCAGCCTTGTAGACACCCTGATGGTTTCTGCCACACTTCTATCAAAGAGGATTTGTTGCTGACACTACCATGAGATTTAGAGCCTGACGCCCTATCCTTATTATCATTTTTGAACTTAGGCACTAAAGCACTGGCTGAGGACGGAGCTAAGACTGAAGATTTTAGGCAGAACTGAGGACGATTACCACCCTTTGACTTAGGCTGAGTGAAGTTTAATCCACCTGGTCTAGCCCTCTTATTTTCCCTCTTTTTTTCCTTAGTCTTCTGCTCCTCAATCTGTTGAGCATGGACCATCAACCTGGACATGTCTATCTCCTTAATCAACATTGCGGTTATACACTCCTTGACCACACTATTAGATATACCCGATACGAACTTGCTCATCTTAGATCTGCTATCAGCTACCACATGAGGAGCATTCCTGGCCAACTGAGTAAACTAGAAGGAATACTCCTTCACTGTCATGTTGCCCTGAATCAGATTAATAAACTCCAAAACCTTATCTTCCTTCAACTCCATTGGGAAGAACCTATCTAGAAAGGCAGTAGCAAACTTCTCCCATTCTATAGGCCCTGTATATGCGCCCCTATCTGCCTTCTACTGCTTGAACCATGTGTGAGCCACATCCTGAAATAGATAGGCGGCTAACTTAACACTCTCACTCGCGGTTACCCCCATAATATCTGTTACCTTCTACACCATGTTAAGGAATTCCTATGGGTCCTCTTCAGCCTTAGACCCTGTAAATGATGGAGGGTTCATTCGGGTGAATTCCCGAATTCTAGATGCAGCAGTATTAGCCACTGGGTTGGCCTGAACAGCAGTTGAGCGTTCATTCTAGGATGCTACAGAATGAGCTAGAGTGGTAAAAGCTGCTCTGAATTCTATGTGAGAAACATGCTCATCTAGGGGATCTGCTTGAAAGGGCAGAGGTACTGGCTGGTTTCCATTTTTTCTTCCGTTAGTCTTTTTGGGAGGCATATTCTGTAAATGGAAGGAAAATTGGATTAGACAGAGAGTTTAACTTGAGATCATGCTCACTCGCACGATATGAACACTGAAAGAAGGGAACATTTACTAAAACACCTCATAGCCTCTGGTTCATAAGTGTGGCACTCTACACACCCATGCATAAGACTCTACTTGACGCGGCTTTCAGACTCCCTAGGACACTTTTGAACCTTAGGCTATGATACCAAGTTTGTAATGCCCCGAGTCTATACCCCAGATGTCACACGGTGCTTACGACCCCGAAGAATCATAAGCTAACCCATAACTGGTACCTGCTATGAGCACTGAATAAAAATACTGAAAACATATGCGGGAATAATCTGAAAATGCCATAAGGTTCATAAACTGAAATCAAGATAAAGAATATTGATAGTAATACTGAGTATAACTGATAACAACATCTGATAAACTAAATAACTGACTAAGCTAGTCTGAAAGCCTCTAACTGTCTGAATGTGGAGTTGATGGGATAAGTCCCCAATTAACTCCGACTGAACTGACTACTAAGTTGCTGAAATAATGAAATAATAACCTCGTCCTCAAAATATAAGGACTCACCAATATATCTATTGCTGATAGCCTGAGCTGCTAAATACGGTCAGGAACCTGAGTATCTGAACCTATGATATGAGACATCATAACACAAAGAAAGAGTATGTGTCAGTACGTGGAATGTACTGGTATGCTAAGTGGGGTAGGTTGATACACATGAGTTTATATGCATGAGATGATAATTGACTGAATGAATATCATGAAGCAACTGAATGAGAATACATGTAAAACTGTAACTACTGGACATACTGAACATGTGATAATAAGCATGTAAAACTATAACTGCTGAACATACTGAATATGTGATATTGCGCATGTTATCATACATCATGTATATGAGATCTATACTAAAATTGAATACTGAATTCTGATGGCTATATAACTGATAGCCATTGTACTATAGAACTGTCTGAGATCTTTACTAAATACTGAGACTGAAAATGTAACTGTGGGAGTGTTCATCTAACCGACATACCTCGATATAGACTGATTTGGGGTCCAACCTCTGATCCCATTTGGAAGGGTGTTAGAACCTTGCCACGGGATACTAACAAAGTTGGGTCAACCCTAATCTGTCAGGAAGACTCATGAAATATGTATATGTTTGCGTCAACCCTAGTCTGGCAGGAGGAGGACTTACCCTATGTTGTCTACGTAGTTCTGTAATGAAGGGACTGCTACTAAGGGTCACACCTTCTGCTGGAAGGAATACCTCCATCCCTGGATTTTCTCGGTGCTGAATCCTACTCCCAACTGAATGGACACTGAACTGATTACTAGAATGTGCTAGGCTTGACTGAACTGATACCAATCGTGTTGACTGACTGTACTTGACCGAGTTCACTGAGTTCTATTAACTGACTGAATACTACTATTCTTTACATTTACTGGGACTATTCTATAGCTACTGCAACTACGTAAACAGCTAGATTTCAGGTAATAAGTACCCTCAAGACTCGATGGCATCACTAATAATACCACATAGCAATTTTTGGAAGTATAGCAATAGTCATTTGATCACAATGCAATCACTAAGACATTTTGTCAAATACTTGGAAGTCATGAACTTGTACATGAATGAGAACACATGCTAACATGTCATGATTACACTATTCAATTCACATGGACATTCTATCAAACACTTACAAGGCATAGCTTTAGAATGGGAGTAATTTGAACATGTTGTAATAGCATGAATTCACTACTAAGATCACCAATGGATCACAATGCACAATTTATTCACTTAGGCCTTTTGTCAAATACTTAGGAGGCATAACCTTATACTTGGGCATGAACAACATGCTAATGCATCATGACTACAATAATCAATTCACAATTCAAGGGTTTTTTACATGAGAGATACCTAAATCACATACATGTTATTTTATATTCATGAAACTTGCAATTAAATCTTGAATTGAACTCATACAACAACACAAACATGAATACAACCCAAATTGTGTATGTAAATCATGAAGCTATTAACTTGAAAGGTTAAAAAGATTTCTTGAACTCCAAGGATGGAAGAAAACCCAAGGATAAACACCTAACATACCTTGGTAATCAAATTCGTGAAGATCGTTGGTGTGTTCTTGAAACTTAGACTTGAAATTGAATGACCTAGGATTTTGTTCTTGAGAGAAATTGAGAATAAAGAATGAATTTTCCCTTAGGATAGCTTAATTTCGTGTTTTAGGGCTGAATAAAGGTGGGGAAAAAGACCCAATTGCCCTTGGAAAGTCGGATTTTAAATGAGCAAAAACTGCCCAGCGATGCGGCAATCAATGCATTGCATTGATAGGGTCGGCGCGATGGCCGACGCGATGCATCGACATTGGATCGGATCACTGGAATTTGCATGCTTGAACTGGTGACAACACTGTTGACGCGACATGTTGAGATCGCCTTGATCCACTATTTTGGACACCCAAACGTGCCTCAAATGACGTCCGAAAAATCCAAAACTCATTTGAAAACGCCTATTGTCATCCCTGATCATGAATCAAACTAAGAATCAACATTTTAAGGTCGTAAGGGTCAAAAATAAATTCATTGAAATATCGAGATAAAAAAAAATGAGACTAAGTATCAATACTTGGCTGAAATTTTCAAAGTCTGGGACCTATGTTCATGCTATATAGGACTGAATTAGGCTAGAACTTTTACGGGGTCTTACATAAATCAGACTCGGTCAATTTTTTAAAACATCATTATTAGCCTCTTTTACATATAAAAATTATTCATTAAGTTAGACAGTTATTATTTTAAAGAAATCTATTTTTAAGATGAAAAGTGGGCTTTTACTCTTATTTAGGAAGAATAGTCATAAAGTCATATTTTAGCTAGAATCACATCACTCATAGATATAATATTCATGAATGTACGAAATCTATGCATGCCATCACCAGTTTCAGTCAATGAAATCGTAAGCAACATGAACATATTTGTATCCATATTCTACAACTGTATCCTTTACAAGGATAAATACCTCCCAGATATCTAAACAATATCAAAACACGATCCCCAGCCCAATAATATGTATGAAATAATCATAACATCATAATCACGGCCTTAGGTCCACATACCTATCCGAAACTCATATCAATAATCATGTATATATAAATCATCTCACATCTATAGGTCATAACATATTCACGAGGAATAATATCACTATAAGCTTTTAAGCATATCTATAATCATCTTACATATAGGAGGCATCTCACTTCTAGGAGGCATAATACATTAATGAAGCATAACCCACAACTATGAGGCTTATCATATCTATAAGGCATCTCGTTTCTATAGGTCATATAACATGGCTATAAGGAATATCATCTCTATAGGTCAATTTCCATATCTAAGAGAAATAGCATCTCTATGAGCCAAATATCAAGTCTAAGAGGAAATAGCATCACTATAGGCCAAATATCAAATCTAAGAGGAAATAATGTCTATATGGGACAAATATCAAGTCTAAGAGGAAATAGTATCTCTATGGGACAAATAAAATGTTTAAGAGAAAATAACATCTTTAAGGGCCCAACATCATGTCTAAGAGGAAATAACATCTCTAAGGCCGAATATCATAACTAAGAAGAAAATGCATCTCTATGGACTAAATATCATAACTAAGAGGAAAATACATCTCTATGGACCAAACATCATAACTAAGAGGAAAATGCATCTTTGTGGGCCAAATATCATGACTAAACAGGAAAATCATCTCTATGGGCCAAATATCAAGTCTAAGAGGAAATAACATCTCTATAGTCCATTAACCATAATCCGACAAAAATCATCACAATTTATCAATTCACCAAGTAAATCTCATAAATAAGGCTCATTAGTCTTAACTAGGCCTAATATCAGCAACTAAGCCCACAGTGGCTAACACAAATCTTGGCCTAAGTGGACTGGATGATCCCATTTCTAATCGTCAATCTCCATATTTAGGCAAACTATGCCCATAACTAGGCTAAGGTATCTAGTTCAACTTCCAGATGTCAAGTAAGCCATAATCAATCCTAAAATAGGAAATTCATCTAGAAACATGGGCAATTATGTCAATTCTACCAAAAGATACGGTTTCAAGATCACTAGACTAGCCCAACTAACTTCAATCACACTAACCATGATTCCAACACTTGGAACACATCCCAAACCTAGCATCATAATATTTCCATACTACAAACTAATTCAATCTGGAGAGAAGGCAATAGGATTCTAAAAGGGTCAACTCTTGGACCACATCCCAAACCTAGCATCATAACATTTCCATAGTATAAACAAATTCAATCTAGAGAGAAGGCAATAGGATTCTAAAAGGGTCATAAAAATACAACCTTACGAGTCCAAAACCCTCATCCTATTCCCCAAACATCAATAATCAATACTAGGTTATTTATTCACAATCAAGCCTAACATTCATATTCACATGCAATACATAACACACATCATCTTTGAAGAAGAGTAGGTAGAAGCCTACCTCAAGTTCAAACTGCAAAACCTTACATCATGCACCACATGCTCGTCTTTACTTCACAATCTCTAAAATTCCATCATCCTATCAAAAACATAATCTACTCATCAATACGAGTCTAACGATATCCATAGTGCACTATTGTGCTTTGGGTTCAAAAACGACACCAAAAACCCCAAGTGGGTCTCACATACGGAAATCTCATTTCCAAGCTCAACCAATGTTCATACATCACCAAAGAATCATAACCCTCAATTAATGGGTGTAAACAAACCAAATTTGGGACTAAATCAAGCCCTAAGCCAATCGTGGTGAAATTCGCAATCACACGCCTGACGGGCATAGGAAAAATAAATCTTAATGGGTCCAACTCAGACTGACCGACTAAATCATCAACAAATGCACCAAGCGCACTATCTCTAACTAAAGGTGCCATAACATCACAAACCTGATATGAATAAGTTGAATGACTAAAAATCTCATGTCGGGGACACTTTCTATACTAGTAATCAAACTTTATTTGGTTGTAGCAATTCCGAAAGCATCAACATGGTTGGGAAACAAACTGAGCTCAAATGGATAGCCAACTAACACTGAGCAAAATCTCTAGAATACTGCGAGATATTGACCCTCAATATCAAAAATGGCCTTCACAACCTGAAGACTCATACCAAAAATCTTCGCAAGGTCTGATGAGAACTCTACCCACTATGATCATCACGACTAATCTGAGAACCACCCATAGTCTGAAATACTATCTGCGTAGAGCTAATAAGCTGTAAGTGAAGTTGAACTCTATCGGAAGGATTCTCACTCCCTAGTAAAATACAAATAGCAATATCCTGATGGTATGGCCTCTTGCCGCCACTTCCATAAGTCTCAAAACATAGGCTATCTGTGGTCTTCTCAAAATCAACAACCTGAGGAAAGAAAGACCCAACCGCTATCAAGTGCCCCGACGCCAAACGGAGTGATAATGCTAGTCCTCTAACACATCCATGCACCAATGTATGTCTCAGAAGAATATAGCATTGGCAAATGTCTGGTCCACTCGAGAAACCCAATCTTGTACTCAGAACTTTGTAAAGAACCCTGATGAACACCAATAGACCCAACTTTAGTCTGAGAACTACTCGATGAATCAAATGTCATCCATGGCTGAGAGGGATCTGCAATATGACTCAGATTCCCACTATTGAACCTCAAAGGCTAAAGTAATCACAAGTTTTACTAGAGCTTAAGCTGGACCTAAATCCTTTGGCTGACACTGAAGATCTTCGACACCCATCTCTGACTCTCTAATCTGATGTTGCGCTGAAACTCTGGAAACACTTGGTGCAGTCTTATTCGCAACTGTCCACATCGTTGCCCGTATTGCATCATTCATTAGGGATAAAATAGAGTCAAAAGATGTGTTCAAGGTTCATAGGATTGCGTACACACAATAAGGAGTCAAGAAGTGAATTTCCTAAAATGTCCCCGTAGCCTCCAAAGATAGGTTACGAACGTCTCCGCACCGATCCGTAGAACTCTACTAACACTTAGCTTTTTTACTAATACACTGGTGAAATCGAGGCTCTGATACCAATTTTTCACGATCAAATTTCTCAGGTCATGATGACGCCTACTATAACCCACCAGTAGGAAACCCAACCCGTAGTCCGGAATGGCTAGTAACGGACTACCCAATTATATATAGAGAAAGAAATGTGAAATAGATGAGATAAGAGAATCAAATACATAATGAAATCCCAAAACCTAGTGGTATCAGTACAAGAGCTTCTTCTACCATAATAAGATTACAAAGTGAAGTACAAATGAATACACTGATATAACTAATCTCCGAATACAATATAGATACGAGTCTAATATATAAGAGAGAGATAGCAATACTATGAATGTCAGGAGCTCACTCTAGTCTCTGAACCATGGCTTCTCTATATGATGTACACATCAACGGCGATAACTCATACTTATGATCTGCAGGCTGCTAGTATGAGTACCAAATAAATGGTACTCAGTAGGCAGCTGCCAACTGAGCTTCAAAGATAAAGTAGATATATATAACATAAGCTGAATGGGAACTACACCTAATGTCCAGAACCCACATAAAATAGCCAATGAGATAATAAGGATAACTTATCCTATTCATATCCAAGAGACTTAACATATTAAGGCTAAGGAAATAATAAGGGTGCCTTATCCTATTCCAACCATACTTAGGAATCTCAAAACTATACTGTATATCCCTGGCCAATACACAAATAAAGGACAAAAGAAGGATATATAGCAATATATAAGGCCAAAAAATAAATATACAATTTGAACAGAAGAAGGAAGGATATTCAGTAATACCATAGCTACATATAGCTAAATATACACATATATAGACATAAGGTCAACTCAAAGCTTAACCTAGATCATCATATATTTATTTTAAGGCCTCATAATAATCCTATTAGGATTTAGTACTAGTATGCTCAGGGTTTCTAATCCATATACCTCATCATGGATTTAATCATGCGTAATAATGAAATCATAAGATAGAAGAGGTCAGAATAATACCTCGAATCTCGATACCGAATAAATAACCAATATGTCATAAACTAGCCATAATAATGATTATAACAATGATAATAACAATATCAATAACAAAGCGATTAACCGGCTATTTTGGACAACCAAATACCTAACTGAGCCTATCGTTTCCCCCACCGCCCTAGGCTTAGGAGTCTCAATCGGCACACTACAATACAAGGCATAGTCATCACACATAGCTATGCAGCCATCCCATACCTACTGATAGACATAGGCGCATACTGATGATAGGCGATGCACATGCAATAATGAATGCAAAGTACACAATCACTATCACAACCATCCTTCGAAATCAAACCGGGTATATACCTCATCATCACAATATCCTCTGGCCTTGTCGGATATCAATATCATCATCACAGTATTCTCTGGCCTTTTCGGGTATCAATATCATCATAATAGTATCCTCCAGCCTTGTCGGGTGTCAATATCATCACAACAGTATCCTTTGGTCTTGCCGAATATCAATATCATCATAACAGTATTCTCCGACTTTGTAGAGTATCAATATCATAATAACAGTATCCTCCAGCCTTGTCGGGTAGCAATATCATCATAACAGTATCTTTTGGCCTTACCGGGTAGCAATATCATCATAACCATCAATACATGTGTATAGATATATATAATAGGTGCATAAACTCAAACGTGACTAAAAGAGTGTAAATTTATAATTCTATTGCCCAAAGTGAACTTCGGGACTAAATCAATATAAAAGTACAAAAATGATCGAAATATCTCACAATCAAGATAAATAGTAATGTCAAATCATGGACCGGAATCGAACTCGGTCAATTCTTTAAAACATCATTATTAGCCTCTTTTATGTATAAAAATTATCTATTAAGTTAGACAATTATTATTTTAAAGAAATCTATTTTTAAGATGAAAGTGGGATTTTACTCTTATTTAGGAAGAATGGTCATAAAGTCATATTAGCTAGAATCACATCACTCACAGATATAATATTCAATAATGTACGGAATCTATGCATGCCATCACCAATATTTCACGACCCATGTAACAAGCTACGCCAAGTAAGAAGTGTAGAACAATTAGTCATAAGGACCACCATTGTATAACCATTCATCAACGCATAAAACAAGAAATTAAAAAATTTCATTGAAATTGTTCGTTTGAAAATTTCCTGAAAAGCTAATCATAGGTTCTTCTCTCCATTGGAACGTATCTAAAGATAGATGGCTAAAGGGCAGGCTCGAATGACTTTGAGCAAGAGGGTACATGTACCCGAAACCGACATAGGTGGGTAGGTAGAGAATACCTAGGGGTCGGGTATACCCATTACCAAAAAATATATGTCACTTTGGGACACATGTGCATAGCCGCCACGTGTGGCTAAAAGTCATGAACAGGATCTATACATCTCGATCGAAAAAGAATCAAGAGAAAAAAAAGGAATCGAAATTGATCGATAGATTTCTCGCGGATCTTCCATTTTGTAAATAAGGCATATCTTGTCTAGGCAAAATTTTAGAAATGATACCCTTATTTCCGTGTCTTTCGGCTACTTTATCGCCTACTTTAATTTCACGTTTATGTGAAATATCAGTATTCAATCAATGAAATTGTAAGCAACATGAATACATATGTATCCATATTCTACAACTGTATCCTTTACAAGGATGATACCTCTCGGATATCCAAACAATATCATAAATACATGTGTATAGATATATATAATAGGTGCACAGACTCAAGCGTGACTAAAAGAATGTAAATTCATAAGTCCATTGCCCGAAGTGCACTTCGGGACTAAATCATTATAAAAGTGTAAAAAGGATCGGAATATCTCACGACCGGGATAAATAGTAATGTCAAATCATGGACCGGAATCGAACTCAGTCAATTCTTTAAAACATCATTATTAGCCTCTTTTACGTATAAAAATTATCCATTTAGTTAAACAATTATTATTTTAAAGAAATTTATTTTTAAGATGGGAAGTGAGCTTTTACTCTTATTTGGGAAGAATAGTCATAAAGTCATATTTTAGTTAGAATCACCACTCACAGATATAATGTTCATGACTGTACGAAATCAATGCATGTCATCACCAGTATTCAATCAATGAAATCGTAAGCAACATGAACACATATGTATCCATATTCTACAACCTATCCTTTACAAGGATAATACCTCTCGGATATCCAAACAATATCATAAATACATGTGTATAGATATATATAATAGGTGCACAGACTCAAGCGTGACTAAAAGAGTGTAAATTCATAAGTCCATTGCCCGAAGTGAACTTCGGGACTAAATCATTAGAAAAGTATAAAAATGATCGCAATATCTCACGATCAGGATAAATAGTAATGTCAAATCATGGATCGAAATCGAACTCAGTCAATTCTTTAAAACATCATTATTAGCCTCTTTTACGTATAAAAATTATCCATTAAGTTAGATAATTATTATTTTAAAGAAATCTATTTTTAAGATGGAAAGTGGGCTTTTACTCTTATTTAGGAAGAATAGTCATAAAGTCATATTTTAGCTAGAATCACATCACTCACAAATATAATGTTCATGAATGTACGGAATCTATGCATGCCATCACCAGTATTCAATCAATGAAATCGTAAGCAACATGAACACATATGTATCCATATTCTACAACCGTATCTTTTACAAGGATAAATACTTCTCGGATATCCAAACAATATCATAACACGGTCCTCATCCCAATAATATGTACGGAATAATCATAATATCATAATCACGGCCTTAGGCCCACATACGTATCCGAAACTCATATCAATAATCATGTCTATATAAATCATCTCATATCTATAAGTCATAACATATTCACGAGGAATAACATCTCTCTAAGCTATTAAGCATATCTATAATCATCTCACATATAGGAGGCGTCTTACTTCTAGGAGGCATAATGCATCAATGAAGCATAACTCACAACTACGAAGCATATCACATCTATAAGGCATCTCGTATCTATAGGTCATATACCATAACCATAAGAAATATCATCTCTATAGGCCAATTTTCATATCTAAGAGGAATAGCATCTCTATGAGTCAAATATCAAGTCTATGAAAAAATAGCATCTCTATGGGTCAAATATCAAGTCTAATAGGAAATAACATCTATATGGGTCAAATATCAAGTCTAATAGGAAACAGCATCTCTATGGGCCAAATATCAAATCTAAGAGAAAATAGCATCTCTATGAGTGAAATATCAAGTCTAAGTGGAAATAGCATCTCTATGAGACAAATAACATGTTTAAGAGGAAATAACATCTTTAAGGGCCCAACATAAAACTAGGTAATGGAATTGTAAAAAAAATAAATTAAGTGTAAACCACAGAAATCCCGTGTAATATGAAAGTATTTACAGAAAATTCCTTTAGGTTTTCTCTCTCCCTATTTTATAAAATATACTTATACATTCGTGGGTTTGTTATACATTCGTGAGATGTATGACAAAACTGTTTTGCCTACAATTAAGGAAAAGAGCTATCAGAAAATATCTTTCAAATCCTTAAATTACTCCATTAAATACCTATAATTAAGTAGTATATGAGTTAATATAGTAACTGAAATTTAAATTTCAAAAAAACTCTTAAACATTACTGTTAATTTTCATAACTATTGATATACGTTCTTGAGAATAAAAAAGTTGACTTGTTTCTTGATTTCTGAAAAAAAAAATGAATATCCCCATATTGTTGGGTCATTTCAGTGTTTGGGAATCAAAAATCAGTTATAAATCATACAAAAGTGAAGTCATTATTATTTCTGAAAGTATTAACTTTCTGAAATTGATTGCTACGATCTCCATGGAATTGGATTTCGATGAAGTACGCAAAAAATTGAAGTGATTAAATCGAGTTTGAAAGAGAAACAGGGGTTGTACTTTGTATCGAAGGTAGTGAATATGATTCAATTGCGTTAACAGTCGTTGTAACAAAGGTATGATATATAAGTGTTGTCTTTATTTGTTGATGGTTTAATGTATGGTAATATGCTATCAGACGTTTTGAAAAAGTTCATGTTTTGAAGTTGGGTTCTAGAAAATTTAATCATAAAATTCCGAATGTATAACATATGATTATACATTCGAGCGAATGTATAATGAAACTATGTCACGTCCAAATTTTTTATTTTTACTGAAATTATGATTTGTAGAACTTTTGTATAATACAATGACTCGGTGTAAAAATTTGATGCAGATATGTACTGCACTATCGTAACATATACTGCAAGTGGGTGTTGAAAGCATCTTGTATAAATCATTCGGAAATATTTTTGATAAAAAGATTTGATTTGAGGCATACTTGCAGTCTTAGCGATGGAGTTGTTAAATAATTTAGTTGCGGCAACAAATTTTGTGAGTGAATTTACAGCACCAAAATTAATTAATCACAAGAGAATACACACACCAGCGGATATAATTGAAGAGATGAAGGTTGTTTACGGAGTTGATATTAACTACATGAAAGTTTGACGCGCAAAAGAAAAGGAGATTGTGATGCTTAGAGATGGACCAACAGATGGATATTGAAAAATGCCCCGTTATATCTATATGCTGAACCAAATGTTTCCGGAATCGCACATTCGTATGCATAAGACATTAGATAACGAGTTAAATACTTGTTTATTTCCTTACATCCCATGATAAGGGATTTTGAATTTTGTCGACCTGTCGTGGGTGTGTATATACTATGTAATTTGGCAACTATTATAGTAAATAGTTGTTGAAACGTAATGTGTATTATACAATTATACATTAAACTTTCATATATAAGTAATGCATGATCTACTATTATACTTTATTAACATGCATGATGTTTTACTGACAACAATGACTTTTAACCGACAACATGTATTATTTTTTATTTAAACAACATAAGAAATGGCAGACTTATGTAACATAATTCGTGAAAATTTAAGTTGTCTTTTTCATTTTGTTTTATGTGTATGGTTATAGATTATACTTTCGTGTAAATGTATGATGCATTCACAAAGTATTTAATATAAAAATACATTAAAAGTATGTTATTAATATATGATATAGTGTTATAGTTTTTAACTATGTATGACGTTAAATATTTTCTTTATTTTCTATTAAGTCATGAACGTTTAACAACATGTATGATGTTATGTAATATATAAGTTTTAACGTATGAGACATTTGTTCAATGTATTATTAACTTATAACATAATTTACCTACTGCTAAAAATTCAATATGTTGATATACAATAACACATTATTTTGTAATTTAGTTTTATACGTTATATATAATAAAATGTAAGGCAAACTCAATAACTTCCAAACTATATTAGTAACATTACAATATAGTGTAAGTAATTGCAAAACATTTCTTCAGAAGATATGTATGTATAATAAAAATAAAGACATCCATAAAATGTGAATTAACATCCAAAAAGTAACATTGTAACCGTTTAACATCAAAAAATCAGTTGTTTCAATGACGACTATTATAAAAAAAATTCTACTCTAAAGTAACAAGTGCACTTTCATCAATTGTTTGGAGATAACTATTCCTCGGCCGAAGAGGATCCTCATTATCACTCGCGTACCCTTCTTTTGTCTTTGTCACTCCATAATGTCATAGTAATGAAGCATAGTGTGCACTTTGAGTTCCAGCATCAAAATCATATGAATGGACTTGCTGCCCTTCACTTAATATTTCTGCATGGGCAGATAAAAAAATACCACAGTCCCTGATTTAAAGAAAAAAACGATGAAGTAACATCCGTTCAATAATTATAACATCGTTATACATGTAAAAAAAAATTAAATTTACTTAAACGGTTCAATTGGTATTTCATGTCCTGAAAAAATAAAATCTGGCCCTAATTACACAAAACTTACACATGTGTGATGATAACTTATACATTTAAATAAATAAATCAAACCATAATTAAATACTAGTTAGACATGTATGAGGGTAACTTATGCATTTAAATAATAAACTGCAGTAATGTATAATGTCATAATACACAATTTCACCTTAAATATGTATGACCTATAAGCTTGTTAGATTGTATAATGTCACCTTTCAAAATAAGTAATGTATAATGACTGATATATGATAGCTTATACATTATAATGTAATATTCCATAATGTATAATATCACACTATTAAGTGCAAAACTTTGGCTAAAGTAAGAATGTATAATGTCACCTTATACAATATTAAAAAGTGCAAAACTTTGGCCAAAGTAAGAATGTATAATGTCACCTTATACAATATTCAAACATTCACAACGTATAATTCCACTTATTACAATAACTGTCTCTTTTATGTACACCTTCTTATTATATAATATAATTGAATATAAAGCAGAAGACTAATGTTATACATTAGTCTGATAAATAAAGTAATGTATAATCAAATAATATAAATGTATAATATCAAATATGCCATGAACAAAACCAACGAAAATATTTTGTTCTTGAGCATTTAACTGACTAAGTCCTAAACTAAAGCTAGAACGAGAATCTATTACTAAATTTATACTATATTGATTAAGCAATCGCAACTATAAACAAGAAATTCAAAGATCTGACTTGTATTATATGAAAAAAAATAAAAAAAATCAACTAACAAACTAGAATGGGGTTGCAAAATAAGGTAATTTCATAAAAATCAACATGCAACCAAACAAGAATCCGAATAAGAACTAACAACTTTAAAACAAAAAATACAAAAATTTGACTTTTAATAATTAAAAAAAAATGATATTATCGAACTATCACACTGAAATGGATTTGCAAAAGCAATTAATTTCATAAAAAATAAACATGCAACCAAAAATCAAACCAGGTTGTGATTTGGTAAAGTTGAAAAAAAAAACTAAAAATTAGTGAATAAAATCAGTAAGTTTAATAAATGTTTGATAATTTACAAATTGGTAACTTCTAAGTATACGATAGCTTGAATTTGAGCGTAAAAAAGATATTCAATAATGGAGGAACAATCGATTGTTTAATGGAAGAAAAAAAGGAGTAAATATGGTAATGAGAGAGAAAGTAAAAAATTGTTAAATGGGAGGAAAAAGGGGAGAAAATATGGAAAAGAGAAAGAAAGTAAAAAATTGTTTAATGGGAGAAAAAAGGGAGCAAATATGGGAAAGAGAGAAAGTAAAGATACAGATTCTTTTCTCTTTTTAATGTATAAGAGGAATGAGAGAAAAGGTAAAAAAAATAGGGAATTTTAGTAATAACTTTGGGATTTATGTAATTACTTTGTCAATATGAGATTTATTGTAATAATGTAAAGTTATCTTGTGTATATATACATAAATTTTAGATAAATTAATGACAGCCGCATTTCATACCATCTATACACATTATCGACATCATCAATTTGCAACAAAACATAAACCTAGCTACATAATACATAATGAGTAGTAATCTTAACTGCTAAGTTAACTAAGGGACTAAAATTACTATTTCCCAATTATAATTGATCACAACTTAGCTTGGCAAGCCATTTATGTCTCATCATTTTGTCGAAAGTACTGTGAGGTGTGTAGTTTATCTAATTAAAGAGTAATGAAATAGATAGTTAAAAGATCATCATTTTACTCGCTATATGTGCAAAACGAATTGGATCGGAATAGACTAAATTGTGCGGGATCTCCCTTCATATAATGAAAATCTACTAGGCATCTAAAGAATTATTTGATTATTCAAGTACTCCGTATGTTATTAAAGTAAGGAATAACGCGCAAGCACATGAATCGGGTACGTTATTAATAATGCTGCAAAATATCCTGGAAACAACGGATAAAATTGGAGTAATTTTCTTAGTATTTCTTCTCATAAACATCATTTGGTATGTCTTAAGTTATAAGCTTGTTAATAAAATATTTAAGGCTACCTACTTGTCCTTTCTCCATTAAAATCATCTTTTGTTTGTTCTGTTACATAAAAGAAATCGAACCAGAAATTGAAATTAGAATCTTCTAGGAAATAACATACAAGCAATATTACTGCATGTTAAAATTTTGGAAGTAAAATAAAGGGGTATAAGCGTAGAAATTGAAATTGCATTACCCTCATAATAGGAATACCAAAGGCGGTTAAGTGGAAACATCCGTGCAGTGCACTAACCAAAACTGTACGCGGTGTTTCACAATTCTGAAACTATATAATAAGTTGTTAACTTCCAGAAAATTATATACTTCATTCAGTTTTTCCATCTTTTGTCCTTTTATTGTACACTATTGTTATTACAAACAATAATATATACACATTTTTCCATCCAAACCAACTACTATAGTACAGTTCAACATGTTTCAAGAAAACTTGCATTACCTATGCATGAACATTGCAACTGATTTGTCAGCAGAAGTTGATTCCTCCAATAAGAAAAGATGGCACTTAGCTTTTACTACTATCTATTGTTCAAGAGCTTTCAAGAATAAGGGTAGGACTAAGGTAACACCTGTCCTTGTGTCATCTTATAATCATGGAGCTGCCTACAATCCAAGAAAAGATACAGATACAATCGCCATTGATGTAGTTCAACAACACCCTTCATTCTCGGGCATTGATCAGTCAAGTCTAGCTAAGCTTGTTAAAGATAAAAGCGTTGAAAAGCTCGCTGACCTTGGAGGTGTACAAGGTGTTGCTGCTTCTCTCAAAAGTCATGCGACTAATGGTATAATTAAGCGGAGATCCAGAAGATGTTGCACGTAGACATGAGGCGTTTGGGAGCAACACGTATCGTAAGCCACCAACTAAAAGTTTCTTCATCTTTGTTTGGGAATCATTCAAAGATCCCACCATCATTATCCTTTTGCTCTGTGCTGCTTTGTCTCTTGGATTTGGAATTAAAGAGCATGAACCGAAAGAAGGATGGTATGATGGAGGGAGTATTTTTGTTGCCGTGTTTCTTGTCATAGCTGTTTCGTCTATTAGTAATTATAGACAAAACAGACAATTTGATAAGCTTTCAAAATTTGAGCAAAAATATTCCAGTAGAAGCTGTTAGAAAGGGGAGGCGCCAGCAAATATCCATATTCGAGATTGTGGTTGGAGATGTCATTTGCTTGAAGATTGGAGATCAAGTCCCTGCTGATGGGATTTTGGTAGAAGGTCATTCTTTACAAGTGGATGAGTCTAGCATGACAGGTGAAAGTGATCATGTCGAGATTAACCTTGGCCAAAATCCGTTCCTGATTTCTGGCACGAAGGTTGCCGATGGCTATGGAATGATGCTTGTGACATCGGTTGGCATGAATACGACCTGGGGTGAAATGATGAGCGAAATCAGCAGTGACTCTAGCGAGCAAACACCTCTCCAACAACGACTCAACAAGCTCACCTCATCGATTGGTAAGGTTGGATTGCTAGTTGCCTTCTTAGTGCTTGTTGTCCTATTGGTACGATACTTTACTGGGACCACAAAAGATGAGAAGGGGAACAAAGAATTCAACGGGAGCAAGACATCATCAGATGATGTTATCAATGCTGTGGTGGGAATTGTTGCAGCGGCTGTTACCATTGTAGTTGTCGCGATTCCTGAAGGATTGCCTCTAGCTGTTACACTTACTCTGGCTTATTCGATGAAGAGAATGATGGCTGATCAGGCAATGGTGAGGAAACTCTCTGCATGTGAGACTATGGGCTCCGCCACCACCATCTGTACAGACAAAACAGGTACTCTTACTTTAAATAAGATGACTGTGACAAAGTTTTTCTTAGGCGAAGAGCACGTAAAGGCGGAAAGTCATACATCAATTTCAGCCAGAGTTCTTGAACTATTCCATCAAGGGGTTGGATTAAACACTACAGGTAGTGTTTTCAAGTCCACTGATTCATGTTCCAGCTTTGAGTTCTCAGGCAGCCCTACTGAAAAAGCTATTCTTTCGTGGGCTGTGCTGGAATTGAACATGGATATGGATCAAGTCAAAAGAAATTTCGACATTCTACATGTGGAAGCTTTCAATTCGGAGAAAAAGAAGAGTGGTGTCATGATCAAGAACATCGCTGATGGCACAATTCATGCACACTGGAAAGGTGCTGCTGAAATGATTTCAAGAATGTGCTCCCATTACTATGATCTAGAAGGGAACATAAAGCCTATAGAGGAATCAGATAAGGAAGAATGCGATAGGATCATTGAAGCAATGGCTGCCAGCAGCCTTCGATGCATCGCATTCGCCCACAAGCAAATTCCAAAATCTGAGCAGGAGGATCATGAGCATATGCATGGAAATGTTCCAGACAATTCTTTCATTCTTTTGGGCTTTGTTGGCCTAAAAGATCCATGTCGACCTGGCGTGAAAAAAGCAGTGGAAGATTGCCAAAATGCTGGTGTGAACATCAAGATGATCACTGGTGACAATGTGTTCACAGCAAAAGCCATAGCAACAGAAGCAACAGAATGTGGGATTCTTCATCCTAATCAGGAAGTAGATGAAGGAGCATTCGTAGAAGGTGAAGAATTTCGCAACCTCACAGATGAAGCGCGGATGGAGAGGGTGGAGAAGATACGCGTGATGGCAAGATCATCCCCTTTTGACAAGCTTCTAATGGTGCAGTGTTTGAGGAAGAAAGGTCATGTGGTCGCGGTCACAGGTGATGGCACGAATGATGCACCAGCTTTGAAGGAAGCAGATATAGGACTTTCTATGGGGATTCAGGGCACTGAAGTGGCTAAAGAGAGTTCTGATATTGTCATCTTGGATGATAATTTTTCTTCGGTTGCCACAGTTCAGAAATGGGGAAGATGTGTCTACAACAACATCCAGAAATTCATCCAATTTCAGCTCACAGTAAACGTGGCTGCACTTGTGATCAATTTCGTAGCAGCTGTATCAGCTGGTGAGGTACCACTCACAGCAGTACAGTTGCTATGGGTGAATTTGATCATGGACACGTTAGGGGCACAAGCACTAGCGACAGAGAAGCCAACCGAGGAACTCATGAAGAAGAAACCAGTCAGTAGGACAGCGCCACTCATCACCAACGTTATGTGGAGGAATCTAATGGCTCAAGCCTTATATCAGATTGCTGTTTTATTGACCTTACAATTCAAAGGAGAATCGATCTTTGCTGTCAACAAGAGGGTAAACGATACATTGATTTTCAACACGTTTGTTCTTTGCCAAGTCTTCAATGAATTCAACGCGCGAAACCTGGAGAAGAAGAATGTCTTTGAGAGATTACACAAGAACAAGTTGTTCATGGCAATCATCGGAATAACATTGGTTCTCCAAGTGGTGATGGTGGAGTTCCTAAAGATGTTTGCAAATACAGAGAGGTTGAATTGGGGTCAATGGGGTATTTGCATTGGATTTGCAGCTGTATCATGGCCAATTGGTTGGCTTGTCAAGTGCATAACTGTTCCAGATAGACCAATCTTTAGTTATCTCAGGTTTAAATGAGTAGATATAGGTGTCTACTAAGTTTTTTTTTTCCATAAGCTATTTAGTTCCAATACTATTAGTTTGTAAGTATGAGTCGTATTTGTTTGCTTAATTGATTGATGTTGCATTCCGTTCTTAATAAGTACTTCTATTTCACTGAATTATGTTTTTAGGTAATGAGTTTTATGGGAATACTTCTACTGCAATTGCAATATGACACAAAAAACTTTATAAGCCTGCACCTTTAATGACAGTTTATCCATATGTTTAAACTAGGGTAAAATCTGAGTACTTTTTTCATCATTGTCAACATTGTAAATCCAATACCTTTTACACAGACTCTTTCGCATTAAGAAATTCACTATATATCTAAAAAAAACTGGCCGTGAACTCAAATTATTATCATATATTAACTTAAAGTCGACTTAAGAATCCATAAATTTCAATTCTTGAATCGCCCTATAATGTTTGCAATGAAATGCTGGTGAAAAGAATTTTTACCCCTTGCTTGTGTGTATTCCCACTTCCTATTTTAAGTAGTAAATCAACCCTAAATAAACATAGACAAACTAAATTTTCAGTATTGACATCACATTATAAAATTCAAATTCAGCAAAACTTAGAAGCATAGTTCTTATATATGGGTCCATCAGACATGAGTAAATTGAAAGAGACATATCTTACTATTCATCGAGCAACATATTTGCCACTATTTGTCAATATGAGAATTGATATATAGCCTTTTGGCCAAGGTTCTTAAGGGATTTTTTTTTTTGAGTGGCATCTTCATATTGCAAAGTCTAATGATCAAAGTATTTAACGGCAAATACAAAGCTATATCATAATTCAAATATTTATGCTAGCATTTTTAGGTTAAATTTAAGGTGGGCAAACAACATAAATCCGACAGCTTAGATTTTAATTACAAAAAATTTCGACACTTTACATCATTACTGAAAATCCTGATTTCTGGTCTATTGAGATACATAATTAGCTCCCGATACATCCCACGAAATAAATTTTTTTCTTTGTAAAGATATATAATTAGCTCCCGATATATTTTTTTCGATCTTGGTTTGTTGAGATACATAACTAACTCCCCATACATCCAACGAAGATACATAATTAGTTGAAGTTTTTGTAATTACTTTATAAGAATAGGAATTTGTGTAAATATGATAAGTTAAGGTGTATATTTATGTTATATTTTCAATTAAGATTGAAAGATTATGAAAAATACACTCTTGAAAAAGTGGGCTAGGCCGGCCCAATCTACGATCCATGTAGGCTGGTCTAGGCTGACCATTTTAAAGCCCGTCATCATGGCGGATTAGCCCATTCCGCGCTGGGTTGCAGCAGTCTATATTGACAACTATATTGATTAGTCAAACATAAATTACTATTTTAAAAAAAATATTGAAAACCACTTTTCAGAATCAAGCCTTCTTTGTCGAAACTTGATGTTGTTCCTTTTTCTCCATATTACAGTGATTGATTAGCAAAGCAAAAAATTGAACAAACAAGCTAATTTAGGCTCCAGGATTAGTTTCTAGATTATTTCAATTGAAATAGATTTAGGTTTGCTAATTACAACTCAATGTTTGTTGGTAATCTTGTGTTTCCATGTTCCTGAATTTTACATGACCTAGTTCTGGAGCCTATTTTACACGTCAATTATTGGCTGCTTGACATTTGACAAAGCATTCGTTATTTTACACTAATTGACCTATTTAAATCCAATAGGTTTGATGAATCATTTCAAATATAGTTCATCGAATCTGACTCAAAAAAATTCAGTTGTTATGTAAAAATCTTACACACGTTGTTGGATTTAGATAAATCATAACTACATATATATCCTTTTCCTAGAAATTTTGTATGTAGTAACACTATGCTCAAAAACTTGTTGCACAAGTATTACAGTCAACTACTAGTGTCCAACTTTTTCGAGGACATTCAACACGTATATTATAATCAAATTACTGGAAACTTTGTTAACGTTTTTTTTTTTGGTTGAAAAGAAGATCTTTTATTTATTTAATATGCATCATAGCAAAGCTAGCTAAAGTACATAAAAGGAGCTAGTTCGATGTTACAAAAACTAGTACATAAAAGGAGCTAGTTCGGTGTTCGAAGCACGAAATCACACACCAAAATCAGTCCACAAGTTTAAAAACCGAGGACCCCTTTGGTGACCATCTCTCGGATTCAACAATACAACACAATAACGAGATGAACAAGGTGTTTAGCACACCAAAACAGCCAACATCCAAACTAGATTAACAACAACAACAAGAAGAACAAGATGAACAACAAATTCGGTCAACACCACCACAAAATCGAGAGTAATGAACAAGAACAAAGCACAACAAGATTACAAGAATAAAAGGATAGATAGTGAGATATAGATTGTTACAAGACTTAGGAACAAAGTGTGATTCAAACACTAAACCCCTAATTAATGTAACAACAACACCACACTCTTACGGTGACCGCCAAGGGAATCACTCACCTCAAGATCCACCGTTTCCAAGCAAAGAACAGTATTGGCTTTTCCAAACCCTATACTAAGGATGGTTTTTTCAAACCCTAACTAAGAACTATACTAAGGTGTTACTCTCAAGAGAGAGGACCTTCAAGACTTCAAATGTTCATCATTCATCCACTAAAGAGAAATGACCTAAAATAGACTATATATAGTATATTACAAAAGAAAGATAAAATGACTCCAATGCCCTTAATGAGGTGGGTGGCAATGGAGTATCATTTAGACAAGGCTAAAAGATCAAAATGACCTTGAGGCTAAGTGACCAAAATGACCTTAATAGAAGGGGTCAAAACCATGAACCAAATGTGGTCCAAACCCGTGAGTCCTCTAGTCTTTAAGGCTCCAAGAAATCTTCCACACACGGGTTTGTTTGATGGCATTCTCAAAATAATCCCTACAAGTATGATCCCGTGCCCTCCATGGGACCAAAGCTTGATTCTTCACGTAGTGACTTAGAATGATGTCATCGCAAGCTAAGGCGGCCATTTCACTTGTATCAACTATCCATGGCTACAGGCCTATTAGATACATCAAAAGAAGTTCCCTGCTTGTCTACTTGAATAGTTCTACAAATAAACAACGAGGGAACTGCCCATTCTTCAAAAAAGGGTTGTGATTTCATCCTTCTGCCTTCCTCTACTAACCTATCCGCAGCTTTTGTTGGTCATTCTTCCTTTATGGCTGACCTGAAGAACCCCCAACCTCCGAAGTAGACCCCTACATAGTACCATTAGACTAGAGTTTGGTTCCACGCCGTTATTGCATTCATTTGCTAGCATTACAGAATCAATAGCAATACATATGTTAGAACATTTTAATTGAATAACTAAATGCAAGCCAATATAGAGGGCTCTAGTTTATGCTTCAAGGGGACTTTTAACACTAATTTTTACCATAAACCCTTTAACCCAATTTCCCCTATTGTCCCTGAGAATACCCCCCCGCTCCTCCTGCTCCTGTTTTATGGTCGAAGGATCCGTCTATGTTAAACTTTAGGCCATGTATTGGAGGGTGCCATTGTTGTCGGATTCACACTTATTTAACAGAATGGCGTCCAACCAATAGCTGGTATTCCATGGCCCTTTCATAGGTTCCCTGATAGGAATCGACATAAGGTTGTTATTGAAAATATTGTTGTTCTTATTAAGCCATCTATTCCATAAGTAAAAAGGAAAGACTTCTTTAAAAGTCAGATGTTTACCAAGTTTAACGTCCTTCATTTTACAACCTTTTTTAATCTAATCTTTTATATTCATGTGGGAATTATGGTTCAAGATTGCATCTAACTTGGTAGTCGTCCAAAAATTTATTACACTAGGATAGCCTCTAAAGATATGGCTCACAGTTTCAGTCATGTTGCAGTGCTTACAAAAGGGGTCAACACTTAACCCAACATGATTTAAATAAGAGGTTGAAGGCAGTCTATTTTGGTAGCATAACCAAACGAAAAATTTTATTTTATTTGGGCATTGTAGCTTCCAAATCCAAGAAAAGGAATCAGAAGAGTCAGTTAAACAAGCAACACTATTAAGAATATGTTGATAAGCAAGCTTTATAGAAAACTTCCCACCATATACCAAGGAGCATTTAAGATTATCCCTTAAGCATTCATTATTGGGGATTAGGGTGGTTAGAATGGTGTGAGCAATACGTTGAGGTAGATGGTACCCTATGGTGGAAAAATCCCATCAACTGTTATTAATAATGTTATCCACAATTAGGTTTTCCATTTCACAAGTTAAGGGGGTGTTGAGCTGGCTGGCTAGGGGGTGGCAAACGAAGACCAAATATCTTTCCACACTCTAATAGTCATGCTATTTTCTAACTCCCAATGGGCACAAGTAGTACAAATTTTTCATCCCTCTACTATGTTTTTTCAAGTAGGACTAGATGTTCTCACACAAGTGGTATCGAGACGACGACTATTCTTATTGTATTTGTGCAGTAGCACTGCAGCCCATAGAGAGTTAGGGTTTGCATAAGCTCTCCAAGCCAATCTTGCTTGCAAAGACTTATTTTTTATCGTTGTTTTTTGCAAGGCTAGACCTCCCCAATCTTTAGGCTTCACTAGTGTGTCCCACCCGACTAAATGTAGCTTTTTAGCAACATCAATCATTCCGCAAATGAAATTCCGTTGAATTCTATCAATTTTGTTAGTCATTTCCTTCGGAAGTTTAATGAAGTGCATAATATGAGTGGGGATACTACTGAGGCAAACTTTTCCTAGGATAGTTCTTCCTGCTATGTTGAGGAACCTAGATTTTCACCCCAAAAGCTTCTTATTTAAATTATCTATGATGAATTGGAAGTCCCTATTAAGAGGTCAAGAGCTAAAGATAGGGAACCCAAGATATTTACCAAAGTTTTTGCACAGACGGATGTTTAGAATTTTGGTAGTATTTTTTATTATTTGTTTACTGTTGTTCGCAGAAAACATGATTTTGGACTTTTCAAAAGTAATATTCTGACCCAACCAACTACAGAAATTTAAGAGAATATTCCTAATGTTGGTACAACTATTTTTGTCAGTAGTAGACATCAGGACCAAGTCGTCAGCAAAAAAAAAGTGTGACAGACGAGGAGCTGACCTGACAATATTGATAGAGTTCCACAGGTTGCCAGACAAGGCTTGATTGATGTTGTGGGATAGGACTTTCATGCACAGAATAAAGATGTAGGGTGAAATACGGTCTCCCTGTCTAATTCCCTTGGATGGACTTAAAAAATTAGTTCTCGTGCTATTTACTAAGATTGCTACTGATTTAGTGCAAATACAAGAGATGATGAGATTTAAAAGGTTGGAAGGGAAGTTAAAGTAATGCAGAGTATGTCTGATGAAGAACCACTCAATTTTATCAAAAAAGATTTCGAGATCAATTTTCATGATGACGTTACTTTCCTTGCTCTTTATTTTTCTAAATTTAGTAATAATTTTCTGCACAATGATTGCATTATCCATCTCCTGCCTATTCATTAGTAAGCTTGTTTGTCATAGACTAATAATTTTATCCATGATAGGCCTAAGATGCCTGGAGATGATTTTAGTAATTATTTTGTAGGAAGTGTTATAGAGGCTTATAGGTCTATAATTTTTAAAGGATTGGGCCTCTGGGGTTTTAGGTATAAGACAGATGTAAGTGGTATTTATGGAACTATCTATTTTTGAGTCTTGGAACATTTTGTAACAGAAATCGAAAACAGACTGTTTGAGACTATTTCAATATTTTTTATAAAATAAAAGGTGAAGTCCATCAGGTCCGGGGGCCTTAAAAGGTTGGAAAGAGAAAACAGCTTGCTTGACCTTCTCCTCAGCGAGTATTCAGCCCAGGTCTAGCTTATCCTCCTCAGAACTACATATTTTACTAGTGGGGACAGTGACTTGGAATGCTTTTAGGTGGTTTTTTTTAAACATATTGAGGAAGTAGGAGTAGGTATGATTTATAATGTCAGCCTGCTCATGAACATAGGTTTCGTCATCTATTTTAAGAGCAGTAATTCTATTTTTTCCTCTCCTAATTAGGGTGGAGGTATGGAAAGATTTTGTATTCGCATCGTCCTCATTAAGTCAAGTTATTCTAGATTTTAACTTCCAGTAATCCTCTTCCATTTTAGGATTTGGTTGAACTCAGTTATAAGCCTCACTTCGAGATTTTTCAGAAAGGTGCTATGATGGTAGCTATCCGAATTTTGGATACCCTGAATTATATGCATAAGAATATTTTTTGTTTTGAAAAATTAATATTGCCCACGTTCCTGTATGCCCATGCAGACGCTTCATTTTCAAAAGTTGTGACAACATGTGTCAGCGGTGGGTTACTCTCCCAAATATGGTAAATCACATTAATGAAATCTGGGTGAGTAGTCCACATTTTTTCAAATCTAAAGAATTTTCTACGCAAAGTGGGATCATCCTTAAAGATTGAAAGTAGCAGCGGGCAGTGGTCTAAGTGAGTGCGAGGTAGGTGGGTGACTTGGGCATCGGGATAGTCAGATATCCATTCGTCAGTAGCTAGAAATCTATCAAGCCTTTCAAAAATTAGAGCATTGCGAGATTTGTACCTTTTGTTCAGCCATGTATATCTATATAGCCTAGATCAATAAATTCACAGTGATTAATCATAGCTGAAAAATTCGATGCACGAGAGTTGTTAATTTGCTTACCTCCCTTTTTTTTTGAATTTGAGAGTAGTTCATTGAAGTCTCCTCCAAACAACTACTTACCTGGTTTAGTGTCCTTAATATCCTTAATATTCTATCATAAGTTCCTACGTTTGTTCCTGTTGTTGCTAGTGTAAAGGCAGCTAAATAACTAAGAGTTATTTTTATATCTTACCTTAACAATAGCATGAATTTCCTGATCCGTAGTAGCAACTTCATTTAGGTCCAGAAAGGAGTCATCTCATAGAACGACAAGCCCACCAACATTCCCAACTACGGAGACCTCAATGACTCGGTTGAAGGGGAAGTCATTGAGAAGCACCAGGTGGTCTTGTATTTTGATTTCTTACAAAACCACCAGAGGTGACTAATGCTAGTCCACTAAGGATCTAAAGTTACACCTAAAGTCCTGCCTATTAGCACCTCTACAGTTCCATATGATTAAATTTATGGATTTTTTCCTGTGGGGTGGGTTTATTAGACGAGTTACTCTTGAAGAGTTTGTCGAGGGGGAAGCATGGTCTATCACCATTGGGTTCATGAACAACGCATAGTTCCCCACTTGGGGGTTGAAGGGGAGACGTATGTCTAGTGACATCTTTACTAAGTTTTGGGGACATATAAGGATGAACTTCTTGGCGTACTTGTCATTGAACACCATTACTTTTATATCTTTTAGCACTGTGATTTCGGTTCTTGTTTCTCTCATGACCTCTAAAGCCTCTTTTATTTCTTGAGTTGATGTATTCACAGGTCGGGGATGAGTTAAGATGGTATTTAAAGGTACTTGGGAGGATGATTCTATATTGTTTGAGATTGGTGTCGTTGCAGTCTGCAGTGGCCCTGTCAGGATCGTCGGCATCGGCACCTCCCCCAGGTTTTCCCTTGCATCTGCCAGTGGTAGTACAAGAGATCTATGTCTATGAAGTTGTGATAGACCGGGAAGTGGGGAGGGGTGATCGGGTTCGTCGTCGAAAATGGCATCTGGGGCTGAGCCGTCGGGGAAGTTGGTGTCTCCCAAGTTGGTAAGTGAAAGAATTATATGTTTGGGACTGGTATGTTTATCAGAGTTTGGAGGACTGCTGACATCTATAGGTGACTATTGTACAGCTCTATTGCTCGTCTCATACCCTCTGATGCTATGTGAGCTAGTAGCTCCGGCGTATGAACTATGAGCATGACTTCTCCATTGTCCATATACGTCATCATTACGAGAGATTGTCCTTGAAATGTCATCTCCACCCATGATAATGGATTGGGGTTTATTGGAGCCACCGGTGTTGAAAAGATTAGGTTCGTCCCCTCCGACAACCCCGGTAAGGGAAACAAGTGGATTAGGGGTAGTATCATGATTTGGGAGAGAGGTGGGTTGAACAAATTCATTATGGTGAGAGTATGAAGCTAAGTCGTATGGTTTTCCTCATAGTATGGCGGTTTTGGGACCTGCGTGGACGCCTGGTCATAATTATTTATTGAGGTTTGTTTGGAAATAGTTAAGTGAGATAAACTGGAGGCAGTATTTATTGGGGTTCCTGGGATATTGGAAAGGGGACAATTTGAATATTTTATGGTCCCATTGTCCAAAGTGTTCAAATCTAGTAAGGATGTACTGCGGATTTGTTTACTGTTTTCACTATCATTACTAAGTGGTTTTCCTCTAAAAGTTGTAATTTGGTTTATTGATTGAGTGGCTCTAATTTTCTGCACGTTTTCTTTTGAGTGATGTGTCATCATACCAGTGGACAGAGTAGCAGCTCCTTAGGGAATTAACAGCTCAGCACCTCCTATAGCAGTAGTAGGGGTCATAGTAGGCGGAACAGAAAGTGATGAGTCATTTACTGTATCACTTTTAAGTGGCATTGTTGTAATTTTCCCCTGAGGTGCCAGGGTGGAATTGACGTCACTACCTGCTGCCTCAAATTCCAAAGAAGCAAAAGTGTTAGGTTTATTAATTATTCCATTGGAAGTATTGTGTTTGGTAATTGTTTTGGTTTTTGGCATTAAGGTTCTTGGGGGATTTGCTTTAGCAATATATTTAAAAACTTGCTTATCTAAGTACTTACCCGTGTTCGCGTTGTAGATTTTAACATTAATATCCTCACCAATTTCATTGTTGCGTGAGGAGTCAAGTCTTGTGGTTGAGGGTACTTACCGTGTTCTTACCTGAAATTTTGGATTGTGAAGGGTTTTTTTTGGTTTTATTCCGTTTATTAAAGGTGACAACTTGACATGTGTCTTTACTAATTATTGGTTATAACATTGATGTCAGTTCCTCCGTTGGGGCTGCTGCATCGTTATTCTTCGATTTTGAAGTAGTCGCCTAGGGCTCTTTCTTCTTTGTGTCACATGGTTGATGGTGGATGCAGGCCTGGTTTGTATGCGCTATCATTCCACACCGCGTACACATTACATCAGCTCCTTTATAGATGATTTTTTATTTCAAACACCCGAGATAGATATGTGTTTTGATCGGAATGCCCAGGAAACTTCGATGCAAATTCGTGCATATCTACCCTTAAGGGTTGCCGATGTGCAAATATCTGTCTTCACCAGTCTACCCATTTTACTGCCTATTCTTGATAGTATAGAGTGGTCGTAGTACTCCGTCGGTAGTTTCGGTAACCGGATCCAAATTGCCGTAAAGCTTTCCATGGCTTCCGATGCAATGAAGTTGGGGTGTAATTTTCGTACTGATAGAAAAGTCTTATTTATGAACCATGGACCTTTTTGAAGAGCTGTGAGCATATTTTCTTCCTTGAGAAATTTGACTATGAAGTAATCGTTGCCCAAATCTATTAGTATTAATTCCTCCGTGGATTTCAACAGGGCAGATAGCCGTGTTTTTAGATAGGCGTGGTTAATTCGTATCTTTGTCAGAGTATTATGAAATAGACCCATGGGCGATGAATTCGTTTTTTTTCCTCTTCATTAGAACAATTGAATCTTGAAGATAGTCTTGGGTTGCTGTTTCATTCAAACCCCTTCAATGGAAATTTATGTTATTTATATATTGCTTAAAATTAGTTTTTATGTATATATAATAGAGGTCGAACCTCCTTCGATCTTTTTGTGTGTTTATTTTTTCATATTTTGAACCCTCAATAAAATTTTTGCCTCCGAGTCTCCGACTGTAATGGCAATAATGAGCTTTCCACCCAATCACTTGGCTCACCTTTTATCCTTTCTCCTTTTGCTTTTTGGATAAGTGTTTTTTGTTTTTTTCATCTCACGATAATTCAATCATTTTTCATTTTTTCAATAAGTGATGATATTTTACAACTATAAGCCAAGCTGGAATCCAATAAGGGGGCTTTTGTTAGAAAAATTAAGGAGGTTATTCCTAGGGGTGGCAATGGTGCGGTGTGGGTGTGGTGCTGATTTTTTGAAAATTCGTAAATTTTAAAACTGCACCGTATCAACTTTAAACCTGCATAAATCCATCTCACACTCATATCTGTGCATACCCGCCCCGCCCCATATTTATTTTTTCTTTTCTTAAAAAATTCATAACTCCATTGAAAATCATAATATTTATAGATTTATAACTAGGAAATAATAACAACTAATTCTATTATATCACTTTTAACTAAGAACTTGTCAAAACGTATCGCATGTACAAGTAATGATCAAATATTATATATTTTTTTAAAATGAATAGAGATATTAAAAAAGCTATAAAATTATTTATTTATAGTGTTATACATGTCATTTTAAGTATCATAAAATTTTAAGTAAAGAATACATATAATTTTAGGTATATTCACAAGAATAATACTAATTTTTAGCTTTTTTAAATTTAAATCCGCATATACCCGCAACCCGCACCACACCATTTTAAAAAAAAAAACTTATTTTAACCTGCACCGTCCCGCATAGCTTAAAATCCTTCCCCGCATCTACACCGTCCCATTGTCATCCCTAGTTATTCCGGTTTATTAAATTTGGGATTAAATACAACGTATGTTTCATTGAGGCTATTACCTAAACGCTAGAGACTGATTGGCTTTTGCTAGGCCATGTAAAGGCTCCAATACTTTACATATCTGTTCATGAAAAAGAATCTTTAAGCCAATCATGGGATTAAATACGACGTATGTTTCATTGAGGCTATTACCTAAGTCATTCTAATAATTATGAAAAACGCTAGCTAATTATTAGAAAAGATTTTTTTTCATGAAAAGATATGTTCAATTCAAAACCCCAAATTATTATAAATTAACTCAATAGTATACTACAAAGTTACTTTTGCTATTTTATACTTCCTCCGATAAAAAAAAATGACTTACTTTTCTTTTTAATCCATCTAAAAAAGGATGACTCTTTCCTTTTTTTATAATACTTTAATTTCTGTTTTTCACATGACATGTTTAAGACCACAAGATTAAAGGACATTTTGATACATTTGACACAACTTTAATTTAAGACCAAAAGATTCAAAAATCTTTTTTTATTTTTTTAAACTCTGTGTCAAGTCAAAATAGGTTACCCTTTTAAAAAACTAAGGGTGTAAAACTTTGAGAAATGACTTAGTACGCTTCCCATCCTAGTATTTTTAATACTTGAAAAATGACTTTTCAGTTTTCACAAACATATGTGCTTCTTCAATTTAAAAAACTCAAATTACAAACAAACTCAAAAATCATCGCACTCACTTTTTTAACCTTAGCTTGCTCCTTTTGCTTTTTTTGTGTGTGGTTTCTATACCTTCTTCATTTCATGATAATTCAATCATTTTTGTTTTAGTGAAGGGCAAAAAAACACATCTAAAGCATTTTATTTAATATTTGAATTATTAGTGGTGTGAGTTTCCTACCTAAATTAAGAGTGTCAAACGGGCTGAGCCGGGCCAACCCGGAACCGGCCCTCCCATTTTACCCGGGTTCCGGGCCAGTTACGGGCCGGGTTTGGCGTTAACCGGGCCGGGCCGGGTCAAACAGTAAAAAAATTAAAACCCACCCGAACCCGGCCCACTTAACACAATCCGGTCAAACCCATCAAAATCCGGTCAAAGCCGGTTAAAAACCGGTCAAACCCGTTTAAAAAATAAATAAAAAATCCAATATACACTATATACACTCCAATATACACTATATACACTCCAATATACAATATATATTTTTAAAAAAATATATAAAGTATAAACAATTACACATATATACGTACCATTCAATATATAATTATATATGACTATACGTACTACTTTAAATAAAACATATGCTATAATAGTATAATATATATATATATATACACTACAATATATATATATATATACTAATTTATAAAACATATACACATGTATACGTTAAATATATACTACTTTAGAAGATATATACACATATATATGCACCATTCAATATATATATACTACTTTAAATAAAATATATACTACAATATAGTGATATACATATATATATATACAACAATATGTATATATATATAGTTACATACTAATTTATAAAACATATACACTTGTATACTTTAAAGATATACGTCTATAGAAGATATATACACATATATACGCACCATTCAATATATATGTACTACTTTAAAAAAAGTATATACTACAATATATATACTAATTTATAAAACATAAAGTAATGTATACGTTAAATATACACGTCTATAGAAGATCTATTCACATATATACACTCTATTCTATGTATATGTAATACTTTAAATGAGATATATACAATATATATACATTACAATATATATTTGTATAGTTATATACTAATTTATAAAATATATACACATGTATACGTTAAATATACACGTCTATAGAAGATCCATTCACATATATACACTCTATTCTATGTATATGTAATACTTTAAATGAAATATACTATAATGTATATACATTACAATATATATTTGTAAAGTTATATACTAATTTATAAAACATATAAACATGTATACATTAAATATACACTTCTATAGAAGATATATACACGTGTATACGCACCATTAAATGTATATATACTACTACTTATAAAATATACTACATTATATATACATTACAATATGTATAGATATACTTATATACTAATTTATAAAACATATACACATGTATACGTTAAATATACACTTCTATAGAAGATATATGCACAAATATACAAAACATATGCTACTTAATATAATTAATTAATAATATTTGGTAGTAAATTAATAATATATTAGAAGTAAGTTTTTAATTTAAAGTAGAAAACTAGAAATTCAATTTAAAATTTTAAATCGTTAAATAAAAAAAATTAAAAAACAACGACTAAGGACTGAATGAATTTGGGGAATTTTATTGATTGCAAAATGATCCAAAATTTATAATTTACATGAATGAAAAATCTATAAATTATGCATCATTTTTTCCAACTCATTCATGTTAATATTAATGGGAACTTGCATAGGATAGTCGAAGTCAACGGGGGCAAAACCATGCATTGGACTTGATTCTGCTGAGTTCTCTCGTGAAGTCATAATTTCTTCAAGTTTCAGCTCGTCGCTCGGCTCCGGTTCCATTCCTTGGTTTCTTCTTTCCGCTCTAATCCAATCTCTGAGGCAAACTAGAACATTCATTGCATTGCTTCCCAATGAGTGTCGGTTGTCTCCGAGCTGCTGTCGTCCCTGACTGAAGGCGCTCTCTGATGCAACGGTTGACATTGGAACATTCAAGATATCTCTAGCTAATCTTGAAAGCACAGGATATGATTCATTATTCCTCCACCAATCCAACGTGTTGATCCGTCGTCTGCGATCCTCTGGTGCCGTCCGAAGATAATATTTCAGCTCTTCCCGATAAGTTGATGTGTAAGTTCTCTCATCAACATTGTTCCAACAATTTAAATCATAAAACGAATCAGAAAAACCACTATGTGCCGGCCTTTTAGAAGATGATGGCTCCTCGGGAGGATGAGGAGCGACAGTTGGAGTGATATTTGTAGGTACGGCTGAATCAAATAAATCAACATAGTGATTATATAATTTTTCTATGTAATCCTTTGCATCAGCCGTAGCCGTCCACAAATCAGGTTGTACTTGTTCAGAATCATGGTTAGTATTTATTTCTAAGTTAGTATAAATAAGAGTACTAAAGTGACACATATGATTATATTTCATGCACGGATTTAGCATAGCACCAACCAAGTAAATAGGGGGAATCGGGAAAAAATATTTTTTAAATTTCGTAAATATGGCGCCAACAGCTTCTTTATAACCTTCTTTATTTTTATATTGTTGGAGCAAACCAGAAATATCGG
Source organism: Capsicum pubescens (assembly GCA_030864215.1). NCBI lineage: Eukaryota > Viridiplantae > Streptophyta > Magnoliopsida > Solanales > Solanaceae > Capsicum > Capsicum pubescens. Next base: position 47,295,487 of record CM061546.1, read on the forward strand.
CTATATATGCCAAAATATTACAAACAGTAGGATAGTAAGCACCGAAAAATTCAACCGTAGCTACATAAATTTTTTCTAAAAACTTAACAAGATCATTAATTACAATCCAATCAGAATTATGTAGCATGCAATCAGCAGAATCAGCAAATGAACCGTAATGTTGGTTAAAAGCTAGTGTAATATGAATTCTATATTTATAACAAGTTTTTAAAAATTCATACGTAGAATTCCATCTAGTATCAATTTCCTCAGGCATCAAAATCGGTGTAAGTCCATTTTCTTGACATTTAACTTTAAATTCTCTAATTCTCGATCTACGATTATTTTCTTGAATAAAACCAACGGCAAGACGATTTTTTTCAATATAAAGCTCAAAAAACTCAAGATCATCTTTTACAATTAAATTATATATATGACATGCACACTTAATATGAAAAATTTCAGGCAAGGGCGGAGATAGCGTAGATTTTATTTTTGTTATAGCAGTCTTGTTGTTAGAAGCATTATCAAAAGCAATACATAAAATTTTATTTTCTATACCATAATATCCGACAATTTTAACAATAGAATCAACAATAAATTGTCCAGTATGTTTACGATCTTCATCATATAAAAAAGCAAGAATACGTTTTTGCATCACGAAATTACTATCCATCCAATGACAAGTAACGGTTAAATAATCATTTTTATTTACAGCATGACCAAGATCAGAAGTTAGGGACAATCTACATTGAATATTTTTTAACAATGTTGATAAATAAAAACAATATTGTGAATGGAGTCTAAAAATATCAGACCGACAAGTAGTTCTAGGAATACCATTAAACATAGGATTATAAATTGCTTGTATATAACGAATAAAGGCATCAGAAGAAGGAAAACTAAAAGGCAAACAACCCACAGCTACCATTTTAGCTATTTCTTCCCTGTCCCTTAATTTACCGGTTGTTGGGTCCATTCTAGTTTGCGTTGACCCACCAACATCCCCACCACCTTTTGCAATATTTAACTCTCTTTTGTGATCTTCAGCTACATGTCTCATTAACGTACCCGTACCCCCTTGCTTGCCTCCACTTCTATGCTTATATATTTGTTGACAAATATTGCATTGCACCTCAATATCTGATATACGTTCAAAAAATTGCCATGCAATACTAGTTTTTTTACGAGGTTTTGGGGCATTGGGAGGACGGGAAGGGAGATTAACTGATTCAGATCTAACGTTAGCATCTCCTACTGCGGGTGTCTCAGCAATATTTTCATTATCTTCATCTAAATTAACCGCATCTACTTCATTTTCTTCTTCTATACCTTAATTTTCCTGAGCTTCTACATAATCCATATCGTGAGCACCTACACCTATTTCTTCCTCAAAAGGTGTACCAAGCGGTACCGGAGGCGAAAACACACGGGTATATCTACTACTTGAACTACCTCTACCACTAGTAATTCGCTTTTTACTACCACTACCGCTTCCAGGACAAAAAAATTTAACACCTTTAGTAGCGAGGTTTTTTAATTTGTCCATAATATAAATTAAATTAAACTAAAAATATTCAAAATACACAAATATAATAAAATTAAATATTAAACAATTAGTACAATAAATAAAAATTAAACGTAAGAGATGGAACGACAATACCAAATTTTGGAAGTATCCGAAGATTGCGACTTTAGAAACTTCCGCTCGTACTTTGTAAACGAAAAATTAAAGTGAACACTTTAAGAAATTAAATATATTGAATATTTGAGAATTGAGAATTGAGATTTGAGAGAGAATGAGATTTGAGAGAGTGAAAAATTGTGTGAAAAATGATTTGAAGTTGTAGAGTATTTATAGATTTTTTTTGGGGATTAAAAAATATTTTTTAAAGTTTTTTTTTTACTAAATGGGCCCAAACTAGCCGTTTGGACCCAAAAACGGCTATATAGCCGTTGGGCCAACGGCTAGTTTGGCCCAAAATCCAATTTTTTTTTTTTTTTTTTTAATTTTCTGGGCCGAGCCGGTCCGGTTAACCGGCGGGCCTGGACCGGGCCTGGTCCGGGCCGGGTTAACCGGGCCCATTTTAACAAAATAACCGGCCCGGGACCCGGAACCCTAAAGCCCTAGGGCTTACCGGGCCGGGTCAAACCGGGCCGGGTTAGATAATCGGGCCGGGTCGGCCCGATCCGTTTGACACCCTTAACCTAAATTATCACCAACTACTTGTCAAAACACACCTCAACTATCAATTTTCCCTTCTAGCTAGTTTCCTACCTAAAATATCACCATCGTTTCAGATAAAAAAACGTTAACAATTGATAGTTGATGTTGTTCTAATATATAATTGGTTATAGTTCAAGTAGAAAATTTGTACAACTGATAGTTCAAACATGAAAATAAAAAAATCATGATACTTTAGATGTAACCATTAACCCTTTTTCTTTCTATGGTAAGTGATACTAATACGTACAACCAAGCTAGAATCCAATATACTCTTATATAAACTTAAACAAAGACCACTCTCAAGTCAAGAACAAAAAGACAAGTGCAAACAACTTTTATAACACACACTCTCCTGCAACTTCAAAGAATAAATCATCATCTTCTCATTCTTAGCAGCCTGTTGCTGTGAGGAACACACGTTCACACGGTTTACTTTTGTCTATAAACCAGCATGTAACCATCAGCTTTTGGATGCATCAACAGAATCCATACTTTCCTCTTTCCAAAAATAGACACTAAAATTTCAAGAAGATTTTAAGCTCAGCATATTCTCAAACTTTGATATTATACCAAAAATCATGTGTGACATCTTTCAAGTGCAGTTAACACCTACTTTAAACTCCCCCTCCAGGAAGAGATGGCATTGGGCAGCAGAGGCGGAGCCAGGATTTCAAGTAAAAAGGTTCAATATTCAAAGAAAACTAAGTCGAAGGGGGTTCAATACCTACTATAACCACATAAAAAATAATTTTAATCATGTATAAATAATATATTTTTCCGTCGAAGGAGATTCGAACGAACCCCTAAAGAGGGCTGGTTCTGCCTCTATTGGGCAGTGGCTTTTGGGAAGGGTAGAGTACCGTGTAGGTAAATATTATTCCTAACTTGTGAATAGTGGTGGAGCCAAAATTTTTAGGAATAAGTTCAAAATAAGAAATTAAGAATAAGTAAATACAAAGAAGAAGCTGAAGGGATTTCAACATTTATTAGATATACTTTAAAAAAATAAATTTTAATCATATATAAATAGTATTATAATTTTTCGTCTATCTGAATCCCTTGGGCTCAACATAGCTCCGCCCCTGCTTGTGGAAGGAGGTAGAAAGGTTGTCTTCTAAAAAGTCGTAGACTTGAGTAACATATATATTGAAGCAGTTTAAAATGCCAAGCTTTTGTAAGTCAAAAATATTTATTTATTTAAAAAATATTTATTTGAGAAACTTAAGGTATTTGATCAAGTGTTTTGGGAAAAATATACACGTTTTCGAATAGTAGCACTTTCTTAAAAGTTAAAACGAAAAAAAATATCCACTTTTTTTCAAATCATCTTTGGAACATCGGTCGAGCACAAATTCCAAATCTAATATTAACCAAAGTATCCAAATTAATTAGTCAAATACAATCAACTACTTGTCAAAAGTTTTTTTTTTTTTTTTTTTAAAAAAAAAACACTTTCAAGATAAGGCTCTCTAGTCTACCCCACACAAGTTGGTATAAGGTCTACAACTCATGGATAACCCTCTTCAAACCCTATAGGACTGCATTAAGTATTAATTTTGTAAGCTTGTTCAACCAGACTAATAGTCAATCTCAACTAGTGGTTTAGGCTTCAGGTTTAGTAACTGTTTTTGCAATTAGGATTAATTTCTAGATTATTATTTCACTTGAAATAGGTTAGGTTTGCTAACAACATTGTCAGCTTAATTGCTACTCAGTACCTGTTTGTGATCTTGTTTTTTCAAGTTCCTTAATTTACATGACCTACTTCTTGAGCCTATTTTTATAATCCAATCGTCTCTATGGACTATGATATTGGGTTAATTTTTTCTTTATGCACTTACGGGTCATTTGATAGAGTGTATTAAAAAAATAATGTATGCATTAGTCTTATGTATTACTAGTATCTTGTTTGATAGTACATTTTTTTAGTTTATCTATTATCTAATGTTTGTATTAGTTATACACTCTATTGTGTATGAGAGAGGTGTATTGTTAATACCTCAATATCTATGGTATTAGTAATGTAATGAATTTTAATGCAAGAATTAGCATGATTAGACACACAATTATCCCTCAAAATCTTTTTCACATCCTTTTCATTATATTTATGAAGTATATTTTTGTAAACAAATATATTTTTTAAAGAAATTATGCAAATTCATGTCATTTTTTATAAACCAAACTAAACACTGAATAGAAAAAATGCAAGCATAACTAACACAAATATTACTCATACAAACATTACGAATTATGTAAGTCGAACTCTTCGATGAGTCATTTCGAATGTAACTCGTCGAATCAACTAAAATAAAAATCAACTCAAGAAAACGAGTCATAAAAAATGTACTGATTATACAAAAATTCATATATAGCTGTCTTTGGATTGAGATAAATCCTTATATCCTTTTCCTAGAAATTTTGTAACAATGGTCTATGCCCCAAAACTTTGTTGACAACATTCAACGCGTAATGCTCTTTCTCCTTAATTTTATTTGGTATTTATTGACCTGATACGTCTATTTTGAGAAATCAATAATTAAAAGTGTATTACATTTCATTCGTTCACTTTTACTTGTCATATTTTAACTTGCACACCCATTACAAAAATAATTGTTGAGATGACTATTTTACCATATAATCCTTATTAATTGATATTTAATATTCTGTCTTGAAAATGATTTGAAGAATAAACAATTAATGCTAAGGGTAAAACACGATTTATTTATTTTTTGTCTTTTCTTAATATTTCAAATATGACAAGTAAAAATAAAAATCTATTTTAGAAATAAGTGACAAATAAAAGTGAATGAGAGAGTACTGAATTAATCGTATTAATGATTTTTGGAACTTTAAAGAACCTAAAAAAGATGTCCAGAGGAAGCTGGCACTGGATTCTCCGATGGAGAAACGAGAATGGAATGCTTTGTTTAAGGGGAATAAATTGGGTAATCGAGGTATGGCCCTAAATTTTATTGCTCCCACGCTGAAAGATGGTGAGCATATCATTGAATTGAATAAAGAGGAAGTGGAAAGAGAGACTACACAATGGAAGAATGCTCTTATTTTGTATGTGATTGGGTATGAACCTACCATAGCTGCACTTGAAAGGTTCATTTCAAATCAGTGAAATTTCACTACTAAGCCAAAGGTGTATTATCACAATGATGGGTATTTTCTAGTCAAATTTATCACGAGTAAACATAGAGATGTTGTGTTCTTTTTAGGACCCTACATGATTACCAATAGGCCGATAATTATGAAGAAGTGGGTAGTTGATTTTGATTTCAATGCTGAAATCCTTCAGACTATTCTCATTTGGATTAAACTACCTAATCTACCACTGAATTGCTGGGGTATGGATTCTCTTAGTAGAATAGGTAGTGGTCTTGGTGTTCCCTTGTATGCAAACGATTGTACCACCTCAGCGGAGAGAATCTTTTATGCAAGGATTCTAGTGGAGATGAATGTGACCCAACCTTTACCAACTACTGTAAAGGTGGTGGATCCAATTAGTAGAAGGTTTGAGCAAAAAATACAGTATGATTGGGTTCCAAAGTATTGTCACACCTGTTTGCAGGTTGGTCACACATGCCAACCAAAACCACCTGATCCAGTAGGTTCACCAGCTAAAGAACAACCCCCTAAAAGAGATAAGGTGAATAGAAAATATGAATGACAACCTCAAGACAAGGCTACTAACTTGTTCCTACAGCTGCAAAGGCCAGTGTACATACATGTCAACATATCAGATCACTGGAAGGTTGTGACTGGCAGAGCATCAAAGAGTCCACAATCGATGGACCAAATAGTAGTGAACAATAGAAATGGATTCAGCCTGCTAGATAAAGAGGTAGTGCTAAAGGCTCAAGCAACTTGCAGGACCTCAACGGATGCATTGACGGTGGATAAAAGGGGTACAACAATTGAAATAAACCTGGTAAGTTGGAATATAAGAGAGTTAAATAAGTCATATAAGCACAAAGAATTTGATGTGTTTTGGGACAAAATAATGTAGGATTAGTTGTTGTTTTTGAACATAGAGTTACAAGGAACAATGAAGCCAGCATTATTGCAAAGCTGGGTAGAAAATGGGCATGGTACAATAACTATTCCTGTAGTGATAGGAATAGAATATAGATACTGTGGAATCCTTATCTTATGCATCTCATTGTTGAAAGTATGACCTCTCAAATTATCCATTGCAAGGTGAGTATCCTGTGCTCACAAGTAACTTTCAACCTCACCATTGTGTATGGGTTCCATACGGTAAAAGATAGAAGAAGCTTGTGGGGTGACCTTAGACATATTCATGAATACCAACAGGGGCCTTGGCTTGCTATTAGAGATTATATGCAGTATTGGAGCTAGATGATAAAGTTGGAGGCAACACTGTCCAAGCTAGAGAGATGAGTGATTTTAATAATTTCTTATTTGACACTGGCATGACAGAATTGTAATATTATGGTAGATCTTTCACTTGGAAAAATCACCATATTTTCAGCGAGATTGATATAGCTCTGGTTAATGGTGATTGGATTCTACAGTATCCACAGGCTCAAGTTCGTGTTATGGACCCTCACATCTCTGATCACTTTCCTCTCAAACTCAAAATAGGAGAAGAAACTAGAGGTGGACCTAAACCTTTGAGATTCATAAATTGTCTTACACAACATGATGATTTCTCAACAAAAGTTAAGCATGGATGGGAACAATACCAGTGTTCAGGAACTATGAAGACAATGTGGAAGAAGCTGAAAGCTATTAAACCTTGGTTGAAACAACTAAATAATAAGGAATTTAAAGGGGTTGAGCATCATATTGAACTACTAAGACATCAACTTCTTGATGTACAAGCTATCATGAGGCAACCTGGATATGATCAAGACCTTTTTACTGAAGAAAAGACTATCAAATTACAATTGGAGAAGTGGAATAAAATTGATGAGAGTGTCTTAAAGCAGAAATCAAGAATACATTGTTTAAAAATTGGAGATGCTAATAATTCATATTTTTATGCAAGCTTGAAGAGCAGGGTACGTAACCCAAAATACTAAAAGGAATCTAGTTGATACTAATGGTAATCTTCTGAATAAATAGGAGGATGTTATTGAAGTTCTGTCCTTTGACAAGAGCCTGCTTGGGACTGAAGCACCCTATCTTGATAGTGTAAGTCCTCAAGTGATGCAAAATGACCCTACATTGGATAGAAACCATCAATTGGACCCGATAGCCCATGTTACTAAGGATGAAATATTACTGGCACTGAAAGGTATAGACGAAACCAAAGCCCTAAGGTGTGATGGGTTTAATGCCTGTTTTTTCAAGAAAGTATGGGGCATAATTGGTGATGAGGTAGTCTATGTAGTGTTGGAATTTTTCAACATGGGGAAGTTGTTTAAAGCAATTAATTGTACAACTATTACATTGATCCCTAAAGTACCCAACACTACCGAAATTAGTAAGCACAGGCCTATTTCTTGTTGTACTATGTTATACAAAATAGTTTCCAAAATCTTGACTCACAGAATATAGAGAGTGATGGATCTACTTATTCAAGCTACCCAGTCTACTTTTGTTTCAGGTAGGGTCATTACTGACAACGTTACCCTGAGTCATGAATTCATTAAATGGTATGGCAGGAAGCACATCTCACCCAGGTGCATGATGAAAATTGACATAAAAAGGGCTTATGACTCTGTTGAATGGCCTTTCCTGGAGCAAATTCTTAGAGTTTTGTTGTTTCCTACCAGATTTATTCAGTGGATCATGAAATGTATCATAGCAGTGTCCTATTCTATTCTCATTAATGAGACTCCTACTGCTCCTTTTCAAGCTAAAAAGGGCTTAAGACAAGGTGACCCCTTTTTCCCCTTTTCTTTTTGTTCTTGCTATGTAGTATTTGAACCGGCAACTTAGCACTCTCAAGAATCAACCAGATTTCAATTTTCGCCCAAAAAGTTAGAAGTCGTGCATTACTCACCTTGAGTTTGCTGATGATTTATTATTTTTTGTAGAGGTGATCTTAGATCGGTCTTGCTTGTATTTAACTGCTTTACAACATTCTCAAAAGCTTCAGGGCTGGTAGCAAATGCTGATAAGAGTTCTATGTATTTTGGTGGTGTAATATTGAGTGAGCAAGACTCTATCTTGCAAGATTTAGATTTACTAAAAGTACTCTTCTTTCAAGTATCTTGGTATACCTCTCACATCAAAGAAAACTATGATCACTCAATATTAACCTTTATTGGACAAGATGTTTGCTAGAGTTAAATCATAGACATCTTTCATATACTGGTAGGGTGCAATTGATCAAAACAGTCACTACAAGAAAAACAACCTATAGGGAAGGGAAATATGGTCCCAGAAAGTCCAAAGCTTGTCCCAGTTGGTCTTTTGGGATCAGAAAACTATGGTCGCGCTCCATCATAACAGGCTCCGCCGCTAAAGGTCATTAACAACGCGTCCAAAAAAACGGTCGCTAATACTCATTTGCAACGGTTAAAAATTCGGTCTTAATTACCTTTTAGTGATGGTATATCTTGTCCCAATAGACAAACTAACTGGTCTTAATTGTTCTTTCGCGACGACCAATCTCGTCCCAAATAGAGTAACTACCTTGTCGTAAATATTAATTAGCAATAGTATTTTTCGTCTCAAAAAGATTAACTACCTCATTGTAATTATCTTTTTACAACGAGGAACGCCGTCCCAAATAAACTAACTATCTTGTCGTAATTATCTTTTAGCGACTCCAAAAAAATCGGTCCCTAATAATCATTTGTGACGGTAAAAAAACTGGTCTTAATTACCTTTTAGTGACGGTATATCTTGTCCCAATCAACAAACTAACTGGTCTTACTTGTTCTTTTCCGACGACCAATATCATCTAAAATAGTGTAACTACCTTGTCATAAATATTATTTAGCGACGGTATTTCTTGTCTCAAAAAGACTAGCTACCTCATTGTAATAAATTCTTAACCACAAATGAGTCTAATATCACAAAATAATAAATTTCATTAAATAAATATCAAATTTCTATCGAGAATCTCAATACAAAAATATAATATATATAATTACAGATCAGAAAACTTAGTTAACATCCCATTATATTAATTAGTTTCAATACAAAAACATGATATATATAATAAAGACATCGACTTTCACTTCAAATTTCCAGCTTGCAGCACAGGCCAAAAAATAATCAAAATCCTCGACTTTCAATTCGAACTGTTTCACCTTAATCAAGTAACTCTTGCAACAGTAAAACAGAAATTTACTACATCGCTTCACCATAAATGATCGACATAAATCACGTAAGTAAATATATCAAAGTATCAAATTCAATTTATAAACATAAGTGCAGAGAAAGCTCGAGGAGATGAAGAAATATAATTTCTCCATTTTTATGTCTTACTTGTGTCCTTTAGATTGCTTAATTATGCTTGCTTGTTGACTTCCTAGGACAAATGTGAGATTAGAATTAGTTCTAACGGGTGTCAAGGTCTAAATAAAGTTTCAGGGGAAGAATCAGTTCTTCTGCAGTTTTTTGGCACCCATGAAATTATTGTATCCTATGTTTATATAGATTTGCTCAAATTAGTATAGTTCCCTAGTAAGAGATCTTCTAAAAAGTAATCTCCTAAAATTTTACTATGCCCATGGATCTACCAGCTGCAGATCCATTATCTAGGCAACTGCCAGCTATCTGGTAAACTCGTGCTTAAAAAATCTGGTAAACTCTGTAGGGGTGACTTTCTATTTTTGGGCTCATCAGATGCTAAAGCCATAGCATGATGGCAAGAATTGGTTAAGAGAAGAATCATAGTTCTCAGTTATCACATTTGGAAGTGGTGAACTACTCGGCCAAAAGAGTATTAGCTATGAGCATGATTCACTAAGTGATAATAGAAGTTTCTATAAAACTGAAGGTGGTGATAATTGAATGTTTACTGCAGCAATTCAGATTCAGATAAAATGTTAATATGATGATGCAATATTAAACTGCACAAATCAGATTCTAGTCATGAAAACAAATGTCGGATACAGGTTAACATTTTGAGAGTCCTGTTTAGGACCTGACTTAATTCTCACTACCTGACATAAAGTTAAAATATATCTAATTATAAATATGTATCATTCTTTTGTGAAGTTTTATCATAATCCTTCTAAGTTGAGCAAATAAGCAAGAAACAGAAAGTGCGACTGTTAATGATGGAGGCAATGAAATAGGCCAACACAAGACCAACAACATGAAGAACAACGTGCTAGTGAATCGAAATAGGCCATTCACGACTTCATTAGACTTTTGATTTAGTTTTGAGCAAGAAAAGAGATGAATACAACAACAACAATGCTAGTGAATCGAAATAGGCCACTCACGGCTTCACTAGACTTTAGAGTTAAGTTTGAGCAAGAAGATGAACACAACAACAACAATGATAGTGAATCGAAAGAGCCCTACACGGCTTCACTAGACTTTAAAATATACTTTTTTCAATATTTTGAGAGTGTTTCTTAACTTGATCAATAGATGGAGGCAATGAAATATTGGCTTGCATATCCTCTTGCTCAAGAGTCAAGGAATCTTCATTAATATTTTGAATTTCTTGATTAGAAGGTTTGGTAGAACTTGAACTTGTGATTTTAGATGGAGTTCGCACATGTTGGTTAGCACAGAGGGTGCTCTTGTTTAAAGATTCCATCTTTTTTCCAGCAATCCCTAAAAGGATCTCAAAGATCGAGGTCTTTGCTCTAGTCCCTTTCCTATAGCACCTGAAAGCAAAAAACATATATATATAATTAAAGTTCGTCAAGTACATAGTTGATTTGGAATAAACACAAGATACTTGAACAAATACTTACTTGTTTCACATTAATGAGTGTATTTCTTACCAATGCTTTCCATTCCTTCATTAACGGACATGGTGGAGTATTTATGCCCTTGTCCGCGATCAATCCCTATAGAACCTTGACAAACAAATCATATTGGAAGCATTTAAATTCAATAGCAACCTGATTTCAATCGGTATATAAAATATCTTAAAGTAGTATTGAAACATTTGTTACATGGACATCGTATTTCATGTTCTTCTCCTATTTTTCGAAAAGCATAATTCAAAAACATTGTTATTGGTGACAAATAACAATCAAAGTGCCATTTGCACATTACTGTTAGATGTTGAAACAAAAGCAAAGACAGAAAAATGATAGCAAATAAAATTCGAGATGTATAACAACAATAACATATCCAGTAAGAGATAGTAATTACCTCTGGAACGTTTAACTAAAGGCGAAATTTAGGGTTGTCGTAATGGTGAAGTACTGGAGTAAATGAAACCTCTTTCAGTGGCTCATAGACTTTCCGCTACACAGACTTTCCTTTACACGAACCTGTAAGCGAGAAAAGATAAATTAACGTCCCCAGAAATGATGAACCAAAAGCAACTCTAATCACGTTGTTAAAGTGTGTGATATCTCGTCTAACGTCTTAGTAGAAAAAATCATAATTTTATTTACTTTGTTATGTCTGAAAACGTGTTACAATTTATATTGATTATTCATCTTCAACTAGAATCAACCACACAAGGAAAATCAAAACAAAGATAGTAGGTTAGTCCAATATGACGACGACAACTATATATCAATAGTTAGCAAGTTGGACGGACTATATAAATCCTCACTGACCATGTTGCTCCACTTAAGCAACACTCAAACAAATATCATCAACACAAGGGATTAGTGCTTCAAATAAGCAAATTTCTGAAGCTCAACACACACACAAAAAGACTAAACCTTACACTTTTTATCTAGAAAAAATAAAAAACTTCAATTTTAAGCATATGTTTTTCTATCTACGATTGAAAGAACAAATTCAAAACCAATTCAAACAAAAACATACCTGCAGAGTACAATTAAATTATGCAAGTAACAAGGAAAACACAAATAACGAACCAAGAGATTCTATTACATAAAGAAAAAACTTAAACCTAAATTCTGAGCTACTCTGTACGTATCAGAATCAAAACACCGCGAATAGGGTAAAGTTAAACCTAAATTCTCAGCTCAGTCGATCGATTTAGGGCAAAGTTTTAAATTGAATAGGGTTACCGAAAACAATATACCTGTAAGTTGTGCGTATCCTGGAGAAGATTCTACTGCATCTCCGGCGTGAATTGACGGCGAGGAACGACGGCCCATGAGGGCAATTTGGAGAATTTGAAGATACAGTGAAAGGGTATTGTTTGCGATCAAGATAGTGTGTGTGCGTCGTTGTAATCGATCGAGATCGAGAATCAAGATGGTGTGTATTAGTGAATGAAAAAATTGGAAGATGAGAGTAGTGTGTTTGTTGTGTTCGCGAGAGAGAGTGATCTGATGAAGAGTAGCTATATGTGTTTGTTGTGTACGAGAGAGAGAGTGAATAGGAGTAGTGCGTTGTACGAGAGAGGGAGAGTGAAAATATGCTATTGAAGATAATTAGGCGCTATAGTGAAATTACATATTTTATTTTGGCGTTTTTTTTCCCTCTCAAAGCTCCCAATTAACATTTGGGACCAGATAAAAAAATATTAGGGACCGAATTTTTTTCCTTCTCAATAAAATGTACTATTAAGGACCGTAATTTTATCTCGTCCTAATAAGTATACTTTTAGAGACCAATTTACTAACTCGTCCCTAAAAGTTGGTTGTAAATAAACCTTTTTCTTGTAGTGAGTCTTATTTTCCATCTAAGTCAATTGGTATCAAGTCTCCCCCCCACCCCCCACCCCCCCACCCCCAAGAAAGTTGTGTAATTGGCTAAATATATTTGTAAATCCTTTCTATAATCTGGAGGGGATGACACCAGCAAGAAAGCATTGATAGCATGGGAGAGGTTGTGTAGTCCTAAAATTGCAGGTGGCCTTGGCTTTCTTAATCGCACTGATTGGAATAGGCTATTTGTAAACATTTCTGAAATCTCTATAGTACTTGAAAAAGGTCAGGTTATGAATTTAGTGGATCCATACTTATTACAACAAAGGAAATGACCTATGGAATGCTCAAGGGAATCAAGCTTCCTGGATGGTTAAAAAGATCCTAAATGCAAGGCTAAATCTAGTCTTTTATGCAACTTTACCAAGATGGAGTGGAGGAAAATTATCTGTAACAATTATGGTGCCCCTAGATGTAAGTTCATCTTATTCTGGAGGAGATTGCAAACAAGGGATAGAATAACCAAGTGGTGCTCTATTCGATGTTTCATGCATATTATGCCAGAGTAGTGATGAGTGTATCGATCACCTGTTCTTTCTATGTCTTTTTTCTGTTGTTGTATGTTGTAGAGTGCTCAGGTGGTTGAGAATACAAAGAGGGGTTTTATGCTGGAAGGATGAGATAGTGTGGGCTAGTGCACATACAAAGGAAAAATTAGCTCAAGCCAGCTTATATAGACTCTCTCTAGCTTGTTGTATGTACTACATCTGGCAAGAAAGGAATTTCAGACTTTTTAGACAACAACAAAGGAATGTTAAGGTTATAATTAGATTGATCATTCAGGCTACACATGGCAGAGGGGCTACTGTGATGTATTTAAGAAGAAGGCTAGACATGTTGAATTTCTACCCCTAGCTTAGCTTGCCAGTTGCTACATTGTTTCCATGTGTAACTTTGATACAATGTTGGGGATGTTCGGCATTGTAACCTTATGCTTATTGTCACTTGATAAATAAAATCTTTTAGTTATAAAAAAAATAATGTTTAGAGGCTGAGACTTAGGTGAAATTCAGTGATTCTTGGATATTTCATCACCTGCTTACACTTATGTACTTCCTCCGTCTATTTTTATTTGTCTATGTTATTAAAAATAGATGTCCAATAATATTAGTTTAGTTTGAAAAATCAATGTTAATTTACCTATTTGTGTATTAAATATTGTCATTACCTAATACATTTTTCAAAGTATTGAATTTATTATATTCAACGGGTGATATAGTAAAATTATCCTTAAACTTTTTTATTTTTTAAAAGGTATTCCAAATCAATAGTGAACAACTAAAAATGAACGGAGAAAGTAATTAAATATTAAAAGTATAAATAAAAAAATATACATAAAATTCTCTTAATTTCATAATTTGACCAAATAAATTAAGAGAATCATTTTTAATAAAGGGAGCAAGTAACATAAACTGATAGAATATATCAAATTAGAGGAAACTTGGTTAACGTTTGCTAAACAATGAAAACTATATATGGCAAATAATGAGCTTTTCACACCTTCACACCTTCACACCTTCACACCTTCACACAATCACTTTGCTCACTTTTTCTCTTTCTCCTTTCGCTTTTTGGGTAAGTGTTTCCACGTACTTCTTCATTTCATGATAATTCAATCAATTTTTCATTTTTTAGTAAGTGATATTACAATTATAAGCCAAGCTGGAATCCAATAAGGGGCCTTTTGTTAGAGGGATTAAGTAGGTTATTTCGATTTTAATTTTGGAATTAAATTCAAGGTATGTTTGATTGAGGTTATTACCTAAATCAGGATAAACAATAGTGAGATTATCTAGGATCAGACACATGTAAAACTTCAACTCAAACTTCGTCCAAATTTTATTTTTCAAAAATATTTGAAAATTTATGGACAAACGCTGACTAATTATTGGAAAAGTCATTCTTTTTTATGAACAAAATGTTCATTTCAAAGCCCCAAACTATCATGAACTAATTAACTCAATAATATACTACAAAATCACTTTGCTACTTTATAAAACTTGAAAAATGACTTATGACTTCTCGATCACATGACAACAGTTTCACTAGTTACACCAAGACTTCCCTCCCATCCTTTTATTAGATAAAACTTGAAAAATGACTTTCCATAAACATATATGTTTGTTTAATTTAAATCCCCAAATATTACAAACCAACTCAACAATCATTGTACTCACTTTTTACCCTTAGCTTGCTCCTTTTGCTTTGTGTGTGTGGTTTCCAATACTATCTTCATTTCATGATAATTCAATCAATCTTTCTTTCAGGGTCAAAAACACACGTAAAGTGTTTCGTTTTTCAAGTTTCGTACCTGAACCATTAAGTGTGTGAGTTTTCTATTTAAACTATCACCAACTATTTATCAAAACACATGCACCTAAATATTAATTGTTCATCTTTTTCTCCTTGAAATATCACCAATGGTTAAGGTAGGAAAAGTAATAATTTAGGTATGTTTTTTACCATTAAACTCTTTTTTCTTCATCTAATAAGTGATACAAATGAAGGAGGTCACGGGTTCAAGGTAAGGATGCGTACAGATCATTGTGGTCCTACCCTTCCCTCGACTTTGCGCATTCAGAAGCTTTTGTGCATCGGACTGTCTTTTTGATAAGTGATATTGTGATACTAGTACATATAGCCAAGCTGGAATCCAATATACTCTTAGATAAGCTTAAACAAAGACCACTCTCAAGTCAAGAACAAAAAGACAAGAAGGCAAAACGAAGATCTTTAATAACACACACACTACTGCAACTTCCAAGAATAAAATCATCATCTTCTCACTCCTAGCAGCCTGTTGTTCGGAACACACGTTGTTCACACGGTTTACTTTTGTCTATATACTAACTTGTAACCATCAGCTTTTGGATGCATCAACAGAATTCATACTTTCCTTTTTCCAAAAATAGACACTAAATTTATCTTAAGCTCAGCATATTCTCAAACTTTGATATTATACCAAAAATCATGTGTGACATCTTTCAAGTGCGTTCAACACCTATAAACTCCCCGGCCAGGAAAAGATGGCGCTGGGTGTTTAAAATTCTGTACACAGCAAGGGCATTGCTGTCTACAGCCAGGAAGATTGTTGCTGACAACAAGAATGAGCTGCTGAGCAATTTTTCGCGCTCTAGATCTTATACAGCAGTTGATATCGAACCAGAATGTTTTTCGAGCATCAGCAAGCCAATCTTGGCAAAACTCGTTCGAGTGAGAGATGTTGAACAGCTTGGTGGGGTGGAAGTCTTGTTGGCTACCCTGAAAGCTGATGCTGAGAAGGGTATTCTAGGTGATGTTAAGGACATTGCTTCCAGGCGGAAACATTTTGGGACCAACACATTCAAGAAGCCATCAATAAATCTTTTGCAAATCCTGTTGAAGAGCCTCAAAGATCCCAACATCATCATTGTACTGCTATATGCTGTCTTTTCCCTTGGTTTTGGCATCAGAAAGCATGGGCTAAAAGGATGTTTAGATGGGGGCTTCATACTAGTTGCTTTGTTTCTTGCCATCAGTCTCTCTGCTTGTTGTAACTATTGGCATAAACAGCAACTTTATGAACTTTGCTGGCCAATTGAAAGTGTTTCCATTCTTGTGATTAGAAATGAGAAGGATACGCGTATCTCATCATCAGAAGCGGTTGTTGGAGATGTCATTCGCTTGAAGGCCGGAGATCAAGTCCCTGCTGATGGGATATACATAGGTGACAAATCCTTACAAATTGATGAATCAACCATAACAAAGAAAAATGACCTTGTGGAAGTTAACGGTAGCAGCAACATGTTCTTGCTATCTGGTAGTAAGGTCTTGAGGGGTAGCGGTCGAATGCTTGTCACAGCAGTCGGCATGGATACAGCATTGGCAGAAATCATAAGTCCAACTTGCTTCAATCATGATCATAAATCACTTTTACAGAAGAAACTGCACAAACTGACTTCGCATATAGCAAAGTTTGGTTTGGCAGTCAGTTTCGTGGTTCTCGTAGTGCTGTTGGTCCGTTCACAGGGAAAATGAGGGACAATGGAAGAAAGCTGTTCATTGGAGGTAAGACAAGTATACAAGATGTATGGAAAGCCTTTCTTGGGATTCTAGCAACTCCAGTTGCAATTGCATCTGGGGCCATTCCAGAAGGTTTAACGCTAGCTTGTGCACTAACTATAGCTTACTCAACCAAGAAGATGATAGCCGATCAGGCACTTGTCAGAAGTCTTTCAGCTTGTGAAGCAATGGCTTCCGCTACAGTGATTTGTACGAACAAGGAAGGCGTACTGACTGAAAGCTCTCTGAAGGTCAGCCAGTTTTGGCTAGGCCAAGAGTATATTGGAAAAGGTAATTTCTCCTCATTCGCACCAGAAATTCTTGATCTGCTTCATGAAGGGATAGCTCTGAACACAAACAAGATCCCACCAGGATCTTCATTTGAACACATTGAGGATCAAATTCAAGATGCAATTTCAGCCTGGGGCATCAAAGGCAAGAATATGGATGTACAACAACTGAGAAACAGCCGTACTGTTGTCCACGCTGAAAGCTTCAATTCTCAATTCCAAGGGCGTGTTTTGATAAGGAGGAATGCTGACAGCACAATCCATATGCACCACAAAGGAACTCCAGAGGCAATACTGGCCATGTGTTCACGTTACTACGAGGAGACAGGGGATGTCAAAGATATAAATGATGATGCTAGAGCAGCTTTGCTGGGAACAATTACAAGGATGAAAATGGATGGTTTGCACTGTGTTGGTTTTGCATATAGAAGCGTGACAGCTGAACATCAGATTGATCGAGAAGGGCATTTCCATCCCAAGCTCAAAGAAGATGATTCGATCTTATTAGCATTTGTCGGTCTGAAAGCTCCGTGTAGAGAACAAGTAAGGAAAGCTGTGATGGACTGCCAAGATGCTGGGGTGATCATCAAAATCATTACGAAGGATGATATCCATGTAGCTCGTGCATCAGCTATTGAATGTGGTTTAATTGATCCTAATCATGACATATCCACTGGAGAAGTCATTGAAGGAACAACATTCCAAGAATATGCTGAAGATGAAAGATTGGAGAAAGTTGAAACCATTCGTGTGATCGCAAGAGCCTCAACACCGGATAAGCTTCTGATGGTACGATGCTTGCAAAAGAAAGGTCATGTTGTTGCAGTTACCGGAGATAAAGTGGGTGATGCAGAAGCACTTAGAGAAGCCAATGTGGGGCTTTCACTGGGTAATCAAGGAACCGACACAGCAAGGGACAGCTCGGATATTGTCATCATGGATGATAACTTTGCTTCCATAGCTAGAGTTTTGAGTTGGGGAAGAACCACATACAACAATGTTCAGATATTCACCCAATACCAACTAACAGCAACTATTGCTTCTTTGGTGATAGATTGTGTGACAGCAATTAAAGCTAGCGAGCCCGAGTACATCAACATCGTCACAGTAATTTCAACAGGCAACGTTCCCTATGCAACGCTTCAGGTACTTTGGGTAAAGCTGATGGTAGGCACATTATCAGCTGTGGCTCTCACCATCAACAAGCCTGGAACAAAGCTCATGCAACAACCACCAATCGACCAGAATGAGCCATTTATAACCAATATCATGTGGAAAAACATAGCGGGCCAAGCGCTGTACATGATCTCAGTGTTGCTGACCATCCAATTCACAGGTGAATCAGGATACCAATTAAGTGCCAAAGAAAAGGACACCATGATCTTCAACATCTTTGTGCTGTGCCAACTATTCAACATATTCAACCTGCGAAAGTATGAAGGGGGTCTCCTCAGAGAGCTAAAATCAAAGAGGTTGTTTTGGGGGATAGTGGTAATGGTAGTTGTTATCCAGGTTGCAATGGTAGAAGTGCTGAAGAAGTTTGCATCTACAGAGAGGTTGAATTGGCAGCAGTGGAAAGTGTGTATCGGAATAGCTACTTTGTCATGGCTAGTTAGTTGGATCATAAAATGCATACCTGTTCCAAAGAAGCCTTTGTTTAGTTGTAGGAACAGCCAGAACTTTAGTTATTCAAGATTTGGATCAAGTGTTAGTTTGTAGCAAGTTTGCCTAACCGATTCCTAGTGTATCTGCTTGTACATTCTATAACACTTGCATCTGCTTGTATTTGTATAACGTTTATTATTGGAAGTTTCTTTTTTGTACTCGTGCTGTTCTATCTCTACATTTCATCTCATGCGAAAAGTTACTCCTTTCTACAAAATACAAATAATTTTTTCCTCCATCCAATCTGATTACAACGCGCTGCATCTCCCATTAGACGAAAAATTCCAACTGCTATAGCCACTCAGCCTAGGTTAAACAAACAAATCTCTATAATCTATCAATCCTTTTATCCAAACTGCATAATGATCCTTATATCATTCAAAGGACAAAAAGGCACAGCCAAAGTAGTTAAGCTCAGCTAACTTCCTGTATAATACATCAAAAGGAGATATGTGTGTGTACACAATCACACCAGTAAAATTATGTTTACACACGGGGCGGACCTAGAGCACAAGTAATTGCGCGTTCACCTGAACACAGTAATTTTGATTCAGATCATGTATATGGATGTGTGTGGTAAAAAAATTTCTATTTCCTCATGTTTGGTTGGTCAAAGGAAAACAAGTTCTTTAAATATTAGGAAAATGATTTCTCAAATGAAAGTAGGAAAAACACGTTCCATAAGTGATATTTCAAGTTCATTGCCTCCTTCCACCCACCCAACACTCCCAACCCCCACCCGACCCCTGCCACCCCTGAACCCTCACTTCTTACCCCATCCCACATGCATAGTATTTTACTACATTACATATAAATGATCTTGGGATAATATTTTTTTTTGCTTAGTTGTCAAACACGAGAAAATAATTTAAAGAAGAAAAAAAAAAACTCTTAATTGACATTGACCTGTTTCAAACCACTTAACAGCTTGATACTACTTGCTGGAGCAGCTAAGATATAAGTTTGCAATTAGTTTGAAAACTGAAAACCCATTAAAGAAAGTCATTCGAAATATCAGAAACTGTTTCTACACTATTACAACATGCCCAATGAAATACCACAAGTTGGAACTATGCATAGTAAAGCTTTGTGAATGTAAGTAATACTCACTGAAAGACAAGGAGAAGAGGAAAGTGTTCAGAGCAACCACACACAACTATAAGTTAAAACTAAAGTTAAATTTTGATTTTCCTCCTGGTGTCTGATATTCACATTGAAGCCCGATTAAAATCACTTACTTACACGTGAAATCATTTTCTAAAAATAATTATGCTCTTTTTCTGCTTTAAAATGACCTTGCTCTCTTTCATCCACAAATAGTCAATTCTCCTCTTCCGTTCGATCCGATATTCGCATTGACGTCCGATAAAATTCACTTACTTACACACGTAAATTCATTTTAAAAAATAGTCATGCTCTTTTATTGCGCAGGATCAGTTCATCCTAACTGCAGGGGGGGCTCCTTTGTAACAAAGAGCTATAATGCTATATCAGATATCAGGCATAGCTAAAGGCATTATTCAAATTAGTGAAGTTCTCCATCAAATATATTAATCTTTTTAAAAATAAAATCATAGGTGAAAAAAGAATCTTTGCAAAAGAATATTATAGGTGGAGGAGGAATCTTGCAATGTTAAGAGGATAATTTCATGATGGATATTACTATAGATGAATTTGCATTTTTTCTTCTGAGTGAAAGAAATTGAAATGTCTTCTTAGCGAAAGAAATTGCAATGTCCTGAGCCGGGGTTCTATCAGAAACAACCTCTCTACTTCATCTGAGGAGTAGTATGGACTGCGTACACTTTACCCTCCCTAGACCCCACTTTGTGGGAATACATTGGTATGATGTTGTTGCTGTTGTAGTGAAAGAAATTGAAATCTGGTACACAGTTCAGTTTTTTTGAACCAATGCAAAGATATAACACCAGAAAACCTGAAATTCATATTTCATGACAACAAACCTATGATACAAACTCCACACAGATGTGTCGACAAAGTTAAGGTGTGCCATGTTTGGCACGAATAATTTACAAGATGGAGACACTTTTTCTCACACAACAATACCAGCGTCTCCCTATTATTATTTTGTCCTTCAATAGGAATGTGTACCAAACCGGAGCTACATAAATTTATAAGGTTTCTCCCAAACACACTGTGATACACCCTTGATAATGATGGTAACTTCATACCACGACAGGTTCAGGAACTCTGCCGTTTTCAGCTGGAGTCAAACTATCATAGTAGTCCACCAAGACCTTCCAACCACCAGGGCACATAAAACCATCTGGAGGACTCTCTTTGTTCTTTGCAAGCGTTCGCATCTGGAAAAGCCAAAAATTAGTTGTGCCTTAAATTGAATACCGCGTATAGCTTAGTAATTTTCATTTGGTGGATTAAAATCATATATAGTAGTGATTTTAAGTTATGTAGCTTATTTCCTACATCATTCAACTCAAACTTTAACTACTTGGGAGTCGCTGTCAAATGTACGGGGGGAGCTAGCATATACTCGGGGTTCGAACCCCCTTCGACGAAAAATTATACTATTTATACATAATTAAAATTATTTTTTATGTATATATAGTAGATGTAGAACCCCCTTCGGCTAGTTTGTGTGTGCACTTCTAAACCCCCTTAATGAAAATCTTGGTTCCGCCACTGCAAATGTACTGTCTTCTACACTTCTATCTGTAGCGTGGAAATGGAGGACTTCTATTTTCTACGGCAGTATGATGCATATGTGCAGTGGTGGGGGGTTAAGGAAGAACAGAGACAGTCAATGAAGAGAAGATACCTTAGTGCCTGATATGAAGAGAAAATCTTGAGGTCTAGAGGGATCAAAGAACGCCATTTTGTTCTGAGTTTTATCATATGCAGCCACCTGCACGAGAATCCAATGTTCACATTGTGGTAAGAAAAACGAGATAATATATAATGCACTTCACAAATGAGTCATTGCCGCCATACCTTGAAAGGCAAGATATTCAGCCGCTCCAGCCCAGGAGCCATACTGAGTACCTTCTTTCCATGATCTGCATCATACAGATCTCTCTTCTCCAACGGATGGCCCATACCAGCTGGATCACGGCCCACAATATAAAAGTTAGCACCTGCATTGATGCGTGCCTTTGCATGCCATTGGACCTCTGTTGGACCGGCATAGTGCATTGGAGATGGGAATATAGAAACCACAGTAGTCTCTGGGTCAAGCACCCCATCTTCAAGTACCTGAGGAAAGTTCATTGTACAAAACTTTTAAGAAGCGGCAGTATACTACACCATGAAACATAATAACGATACAACAACAACTACTACACCTCAATCCCAAATTAGTAAGGGTCAGCTTCAAATTAGAAGTAACTTAAACAAGCACAAATGTTTTTGTGCAGCTAGGACTTGGAACAAAATGGGCGGGTTGGGTGTTAAAAGAGTCTTCTTTTATAGCAACAGGAGTTTGAAGAGAAAAATTAGAATATTTTTTTTAAAATAGAAACAGTGAAAAACTTGAAACATCTAAATGTTCAAGAGCACAAACCATCTCATGTTGCTTCATTCGCCACTGAAGTGGAACATCATCTGCCTTAGTGTGGCCTCCGAGTGGATGAAGCAAAAGAACAGGATTCTTGTATCCCATCTCAAGAAGTCGACGACGTGTGTCAGTCATCAATAACGCGTGGCCATTATGCACTGGATTTCTGAGTTGAAAAGCAAACACTGCATCTGCATTGCGCCTCGTAAATTCATCTCGAAGTTCAGCAGGGGAAAGACGGAACCTGTCAAGACCATCATGATACTTGATTGGTTCTATAACTTCCAAATCACCACCAATTAGCCAGTTTCCAGCATGAGTTATTGCTTCCTCTGCATAAGGTAGGCCTGGGGCTGTGGTTCCCCAAGTTCTGGCTATCCGTTCTTCTTTATTATGCGTGTAGATCTCAATACTGAAATTAAGAAATGAAGAAAGAGGGCATTATAAGTACGCATCTTGGATTTGCAAGCAGATAACAAGCACAATAATAGTTGGTTCAGAGAAGGGTAAGGTAAATCAATTTGCTAAATGCGGGAGGATCTCCATGAAATCAATGACTAAGATACAATTCAAAAATGTAAAAATGAAAAATGTTATCACTGAGGACGCCACAGAGCAGGGAAATCTCTGGAACACTTACATATTGATGACAGTACATCAATAAAGAAGAACCTGGATCTACGACGAGTAAATCCTTGCAAATAGAGAAATTTTAAAAAGATGAAGAGTAATCGAGTGACGCCTTGCTTTACTACCAAAGAATGATCGACATGCTAATTTTTAGACTAACAGTTGGAGACCAACCAAAACCATCACAAACCAATCACCCTAAGTTCCCTTTATGAACAATTTCCCAACTTTACTTAAATGATTAGAAAGGTAATTGTTCATTTTAATATATTGACGCTCAATGTTCATTTAACAACTTGACGCTTAACTGAGATCATCTAGGAACTACACAATGTGATGCTATTTTCGTTGAGGTAATCTGACAGATGAACCTTGTCATCTTTTTAATGCCTACAAAAAGTTTCTTCACAACAATGGTTGACCCAGAATAATACAAGCGCACTTTTTCTCCTACGAAAGTAGTCCTGCATGGTACGAGCATATTTTTTTCTTCTATGCAAGTAGGCATGCACAAGTGCTAGGGGTTATTGATGCGTACATGAGTGTGTCATTCACGAGTAGAGGTGTGTGTTCAAATAAGGATCACTTTACCCAATGAATCAGGGGGACCATAATGATGCCTAATATCCTATCCAAGAACCATGTAAGGTAACAACACCAGTCCTTATCATCTAAATAGTGAAAAGATGGACAAATAAAATGAACCAGGCATGGTAGGAAGTCAGGTGTGATTCTCTAGTGAAGCATGGGGAGCAAATATGAAACAATTCCTTCCAAATAAAACAAAACAGAGATTTGGTAGCAATACGATCCAAAATAAAGGACATGTAGAATCATCAGATATCGTCTTGCACCCATCATATGTATGTATGTAAAAAGCAAAATATTCTAACAACCGCAAATGCTTCTACAGTACCAACAACTCAACAGGATCTTCACATAACACAAGTGACACCAAGAGTAATAGCCTATTTACATAGCAAAGAGTTCCAAGGTATCCTCAGGTACCTTTGTTTCAAATACTTAAGTGATAATAATGATCCACATATGTTAACTGCCATCTACAAGCATCATAACACTCATACAACAAGATTCCACCTTATGAATTAGGATAATAAGTTCCAAGTTTGATTTTTTAAGATTCACTTATCCAAGCACATAACCAAAAAGACTCCACATTTCGTTACATCTTAAGTGCCAAGGTTATACAGCTAATCCTTGTGATTGAGAATAAACGTTCAAAAAGAATGCATCTTTTCATTTTCGGCAACTCTTTAACTCCAACTTTCTACCTCATATATTTAAGACCATAAAATTAAAGGATATTTTGATACATTCTACCGATCTTTACTTCAAGACCACACATAATTTTCAAAAGATTCTTTTTTCTTTTCAAACTCCGTGTCAAGTCAAAGTCAGAACCATTCAAACAAAGGGAGTATCTATTTACTTATTAAATAGACATTTTTAGTATGTTTCAAAAAAAATTATATTTGTCTTTTTGGAAATTCATTAATTCCAACCTATCGCGTGACATGATATTTTGGCACACATGTCTATACAAATCAGACAAACAAATTAAAATAGAGGAGTACCTATTAATCTGCTGACTAATTAACATGGAAAAACCAACTCACAATCGATATACGTAAACAAAAAAGATTCCCAAAATGACCTTACTCGTTGAGAATGGCAATAGGTTGGTCCTTATCATCAACAAGTGCAACACTGGTGGAATCACCAATATTATTCTTACACAAATCATCAATAGCCAGCACAATCGGCACCGACATGTTGACGATTGATCCATCATCAACTACTCGGAGCGAATTGAAATGAAGAGTTTGGAGGAACTCGGATTCTCTCATGAATCCTTTCAATGGGCTCGCCCAGCCTTCGCTGAGCACGTGAACCCACTGTATGTCAATTTTCGACAGCTTGATCTGTGGAAGAGACGTCGCTTGTCTCTTCTTCAAATCTCTTTGTGGCGCCTCGACTACCAGGTCAACCAGCTTACCGCCGTCGGGCTCGATCAGCCCGCATCGGATTCGGGCCGGGCCTGGAGTAAGCCGTCCAGGCCCGGCCCGAAAATGGACGAGTGGGGATTTGGGTAAAGAGGGAGAGGGGGTCGGGGTTTTGAGAAAAAGAGAAGCCATTGTTGCCATTTTGGAGATGTGCTGAGTTGCTCTTTGGCTTCTTTCTTCTTCTTTTCTCTTTGAGGTGTTTTGGAAAAAAAAAAAAAGTTGGGTATTTTATGGAGTTAGTTTTTGGAAGGGAAAAAAATATTGGGAGGGAGAAAGAGAAGGTTGGTGGGGTTTTAGGGAATTAAATAAGTGAGGAATTTTTGGATTGTTGTGTGTTTTGTAAATTTAATGGAAGGTGATGTGGAAAATGACTTGGAAATTTTGGTAGGATTTGTTGTTATGTGTAGGGACTTGATTTAGAGATATATATTTGGGGGGATGAACTTGGACATAGTTGCGTTGGATTAATGTGATCAAATTGTCCTTATTATCAACAAATTTATTTTACTATTTATCCTGATTTGATTTCCCTAATAAAGGATTTACATCTTCGTTATGGTTAATGAGTTATTGAACAGATTTATTTGATGCAAATTTTAAATATAGCAACAGCGATTGATTATTGGGTACATAAGCAATACTTTAGGGAAATAATTTTGGTTGGAAGAATATTTCGGGGATGAACTTGGACACAATTATGTCTTGGACTAATGTGATTACGTTGTTCTTGATTATGGACAAATTTATTTTAGTTAATTATGTTTAATGTCTTAATTTGGAATGATACAAATTCTGCATAGTTAGTGAGTTATGGCATAGGAACGGTTTTATTTGCTACATACCTGAAGAATAATGACTCTTGACTTTTTTAAATTCCAAAAACAAACGAAAAAACATAAAATATGATTGGCAGACTCTTGGGTCATCCGAATTCATATCTGGTAAAAGCGATAGCTTATAAGTGGAGTTCATAAAAAAAACAAAGAAAGGTCTATGATAAAGTTGTTCTCTCTTTTTATATCTCTACTTAGTGTTAATAACAAAATCAAATAAAAATATTATTAATTCCGATGGTGAGGACCCACGAAAAAATCCACTTATTCATAGGTTAGAGAGAATGGGACACGAGTTTGTGACTAGTAATTCTATAGGTATGCTAACATTTTATGGCAGCCTAACTAACTAACATGCAAGTGTCGTAGGATCTTAAAGTACAAAATGAAATGGTCAAAGATGTACATATGCTATCATATGATTTTTTTTTGTCATGAATTTCTATTTTCCCTATTATCTTTTGATACATAGTGATTTGTTTTATAGTATAATTTAGCATTTTTCTTGTGATACATGATGGATCTCTTTTTATAGATGCATAATGATTAGGCAGTTAGCTCTAACTTAATTATTTTAGGAATTCATCAAAGTTTCTAAAGTTCCTTGTATTCAGAAGTGAACATTGTTTGTTCTTTGAAATAATAAAATCTTTATTAATTTGGAAGTATCAAATAAATTAGGCATAATTCCTGCTCCCTCAGTAATTAAACATACCTTTGTTTCAAGTTTCAACTTTCAAGTTGAGACGGAGTTAGAGCTTGATGTTTGTAGATTCTGAAACTTAAAAGAATGAAAAAAATATACAATATTGCTGCCACCGCTGGGCCACCTGCCTATTTTTAATGTGAGTTTACAAGGATTGGCTATATATTGATTTTCTTAATTTTTTAGTATAATTATAGGCTCTATGGAGAGCTACTGAATTTACATTGTAGTTCCGCTCCTGAGCTTTCATGTTGTATCATTATTTGTTCTCCAAATTCAAATATCATTAATTTTGACGAGCATTTTAACATATTTTTAACTATATTAACAGAGAAGTATTGCAACTTATGATATACTTCATACAATCATCGAATATTTTAAATTTAATTTTAATTTTAAAATATTAAATTAATCTTATTTAAAACTTTATCAAATTGATTCTCGAAAAACAAAAAATGCTACATATTTTGAGAGAATATTTTTTAAAAAAATTCTTAGTGTGAATAGTAAACGACCCTTAAGATGTTAGTTGGGGCAAGTTGATTATTTAGATTTTGCTGGCTAATGCTCTATCTTAATGATAATCGTGAATGGATTACTAAAGTAATTTTATCCAAAACAGCCATAAGGACGAAGACAACTATATCATCATTTTCAATAAGGAATAACTATTCATGTAAATTATAAAAATGGTCTCTTATGTTTAAGAGTAGATATTTTGCTATTTTTTTTCCTTCTTCCTAGAATTTGATGTTGGTTTTCTATGTATAATTTCTGTTATTTTTGGTCCACCTTTAGCAGGAACTCCAACTATATTTTGTAATTTTTGTTATTTTTTTCTCTTTTTCCTAGAATTTGATGTTGGTTTTGTTACCTTGTATAGTTTCTGTTATTTTTGTTCCATCTTTTGAATCAGTTTCTAGAATTTGATGGAATTTTCTGGTGTTTTTGATTTATTTTTTATCGAATTTGACATGTTTAATATTTGATGGAGATCAAAAGCGTAAAACTTTTGGCATACTTAAAGGATCAAAATTATTCAGAGCATACTTTAGGGTCTATTTTGAATCTACTCCTAAACATAAAAGGATCATTTTAGATAATTTTTCTCTATAATGAAGTATGGTCTTCTTTAATCAATTATTACTTTTAAGACTTGAGAAAGATTTCATCCAAGTGGAAGTTTTGTCCTTACCTTGTCTTTAAATTATTGCTATGCACTTCGTTACTTTCAACGAATCCTCTTTTTATATTGAATTCAAAATTGCACAAATAAATAATATAGTACTTTACTGTTTATACAGGAAAGTGACATAAAGTGATAAAACCCTCTTATTATTCAGCACATACACTTAATTTTATCCAAATGAACCTTGTTCAATATTACAGCACGATTCAAATGTGGTCCTAATTCATAGTATTATGAAAGACAAACTTTTATTAGTCAATAGGTAATACACTTGTCTTGCAAAATAATATGTAACAATGATCAAAACATTAAGACAGCACTAGAGTAAAATTATATTATTATAATTCAACTAGCCAACCAAGGTAGTCAATGGTCATCAAGGCTAATTTTTTTTCCTTTTTTTGGGGGGTCTGGCGTCCGATATTTTAATTGGAGCCCTAATTAATTCGAATAATGGGCAACAATCCTGCATGATCCATTCTAAAGATAGCACTCCCAATATATAACTTTCTTCATATCCAAAACTCGAACTCAAAGTCTCTTAATAAGAATGGAACAGTTCGATCATCGCACCACAATCCACGTGTTGGTGTCATCAGGACTAATCAATCATACATAGTTTTAAGGCAAAATGGTTAGATGGACCCTTGTACTATATCGGTTTTGTAAGTTGGACACTTATATTTATATGTTTGTCATCTGGACTCCTGAACCCAGTAAAAAATAATATTTTAAACCCTTTGACCGTTGACTTTGTCTATGTGGTATTAATATGCTAGCTAGGATAAGGAGAGTGATTACTGTAGACACCTAATTTCGTCCCTCCCCGATATCGTTTTACCTATTGTTTACCCTATCCTACCGTGTACCCTCACCCGTGTGATAATCCCTCCACAAAATGACAAAAATAACTAACCCTATCTTATCCTAACCACATACCCAATAAAAACATAACACCTCACCACTACCCCTACCCCACGTTACCCCACCCCCCCTCTCTTTTCTTGTCAACAAAGAAAAGACTCAACACAATATATACCCACACATACACATAAAAAAGAGGAGAAAAAACAAAAAGAAAGGATCCAAAAAAAGAAAAAAAAAAGATCATCTTCTTGACAAAAAAGATGAGCACTCTCTCTCTCTAACTCTATTCTCTCTCTCTTTCTATCTCTCTAGACTCTCACTCTCTCCCTTCATAGATCTCGCCGGCGCCGGTACCGGCGCCGTTCTCTCTCTCCGTTAACGATCACTCCCTCTCTACTCTCTCTCCCTAAAACTAAAAAAAAAAAAAAAAAAAGAGAAAAATCCGGCCAGCGGTCAGATCCGGCTGACTCGCCACCGCCCGTCGCCGACGCTGACCAGACCTAACCCAACCTCCCAACCCGCGACCCGACTCCAAATCCAACGATTTCAACCCGACCGGACCAGATCTGACCAGTTCCGGCCGGATCAGTTAGCTCCGTTTCGGCAAAGTAGCCGGCGAGCCACCGCCGCCGTCGCCGTCCGAAACCACGACCAACCCGCCACCGTCCGACCAACGGCAGCGGCGATAGCGTCGGACATCTGCTGCCACCGTTTCTCTCCGTCATCGGAGCTCGATCTGTTTGGATTTTGGTTTCTTGTTGTCTTTGGTTGATTTTGGTTTCGTCTATTCCATGGTTCCACGTCGATAGTGAGTTTCAAGTTGACTTTATCGAATATCGTCGTTGTGAGTTTGGGTTTTCGTAGAATAAAATTTCATTCACGGGTTTTGGAGCTGTCCGGTTATTATTTTAATACCGAGTTTGATTTGTCCGTCGTGAGGTTCTACGATCGAGTTTTGGTCTTCGGATTTCCTTATTATCGACAAAACGTTCTATCGAGGTCCATTTCTTAACTCGTCTCTTATATATATATGTGGCTGTTTGTTTTGATTGGTTGCGATGACGAGTGGTGATTATAGTTTTGTTGAATTTTTGTTTATGTTGATGTTATGATTGTGATGCTTGGTTGTTTGGTTTTGGTAGATTAAGTCATAAACTTGATCATGTTCAATGGATGGACGGAAAGAAAGTCGGGGGGTGGAATTGGAAAAATTAACAAAAGGATAGATTCGGTTTAATTTGATTTATTGTTGGTATGAATCGTGGTAGGATTATGTCTTTAGTCTAGAACGGATAAGCAAATGGTAGGTTCGGGTAGGCAAATTTAGGCATGGCAAATTGATGACATGTTTGAAATATGTGTCGGAATGGTTTTGTTTTATCGCATTTAATTCAATGCTGTAATTTGACCGGGGAATGCCCCGAAGTACCTGTATTGATTTCACCGGGGAATGCCCCGACGTATCATGTTGGCGGAAAATAATTGTGATGAAGGCCCGCGGCGTCGGGTAAGGCATTGGAGCTTAGTCTAGATTTAGTTTAGACTAGGATTTATATTTTTTTGTATTTTTTTTCTATTTTTCGGACTGTATAATTGGACTGGACTTTACATTTTTGGATTGTTTTGTTTTGTTTGATTATTTTTGCGTGCCTCTTGTGTGGTTTATACATTTCGTAATGCCAAAATAGTCGATACACTCCACCAAGCGACTGTGGTCGAACCACGGGATCGAGGGGTGCCTAACACCTTCCCCTCGGTCAACAAAATTCCTTAGCCGGAATCTCTGTGCGCAAACCGGTTTAAGAGTCAATTAGTTTCGAAAAAAGGGATTTTCCAAAGGTGACTTGGCACACCGGATTATGCCAAGTGGCGACTCTGAATAAAAAATGCAAATAATCCTTTTTCCGAAACAAATTTTCATTTCTTGTCACTTAAATAATAAAACCCTTTCGAACTTCAAAAATGTATTCCAATGTTTTGGAGTACGCGTAAAAAAGGGGTGTGACAGCTCTGGCGACTCTGCTGGGGATATTTCAGAATTCGAGCTTATTTTTTGAGTCGTATCGGCTTTGTTTGGCATTACGAGTGTATAAGCATTGTTTGTGATTATTGTTTTGTTATTGTTTTCACTTTTGTGCGTTTTCGTGCTCTTTGTTTATAGTATTTATCCTATGTATTACCGCTTTATATCTGTCATCATGAGTCCATCCTCCCGGCCTTCTTTCTGCAACAAGTCTCGGAGCGCACGTCGTGCGCACGAAATCTAGTTGAGTCACCTTTATTTTAGGGGGGGAGCCGTTGGATGTATGGAGTAGGTGGAAAGCAAAGCAGCCACTATCGACCATATGCTCCCCCGAACGGCCTTGTTAGTAAACCACAACGTAGGTCAGCCTTTAGGTCATTCTTATGTGCATCTTATTGAGACCTAGCGGGGCCTACACGGTCCTTTGTAGGAGACTCGCCTTTAAAGCATCCCTACGTGCTAACTGTTGCATATTTGAGGGTAACGTGGTCATTTGACGGACCGATTTGGGGAAAACATGTGTTAGAAGTAAAGTGTGAAAAAAAAAAAGAAAAAAAAAGGAAAAAAAGTGAGTCGAAAAGAATGAATCAAAAGGAGTGTCGAAGTTTATTTTAGAGTTCTTTATGGCTTTTGTTCTTCACGATCCCAAAACTCAAAAAGATTTTTTTTACGTTTTTGCATTTATCTTCTCAAAGTACCGTAAGTTCAAAAAAAAAATTGAATGAATAAAAAGAGGGTTTTATTTGCTTTGTCTACTTATCTGTCAAAAACAAAATACCAAAAAGATTTTTTTTATAATTGGTGGTGTCAGTCTTAGTTGAAATGTCTAGTTGAAAATCCAAAATGTTTTCACTCGTTTGTTTTTGGTTGTCTCTTAAGTTAGGGTCAATTTATTAGTTAATCGTTAAATGTCCAATCTGGACGAACTACGCACCCCTGATTCTCCTCTCTCGGGAGTGAGATACGTAGGCAACCTATTATGGGTTCGGGGATCTTATTTCAAAAATTCAAAAAAAATAAATTTTTCACTCTTCATTTAGAGTAGGTGTCTCATGTACATCTTTAAAAGAAAGAAAAAAAATATTTTTTCCTTTAATAGGTTCAAGTTTCATTTTCATATGAAATTTAAAATCGAAAATCCAAAAATATTTTCTTCGGTAATCATAGATTTCATGTTGTACAGGAATCTGAAAAATTCAAAAAGATTTTCTTCACTCTTCACTTAGAGTAGGTGTTTCATATACATCTTTAAAAGAAAACTACAAAAAGATTTTTCTTTAATAGATTCAAGTTTCATTTTCGCATGAAATTCAAAAATTGAAAATCCAAAAAGTTTTTTTTCTTTGGTAATCACATGTTTCATTTTGTATAGAGATTTAAACCTAAAAAAAAAAAAAAGAAGAAGAAGAAAAAAAAGATTTTTATCAATTCTTTTGACACTTTGTTTCAAGAAAGAAAAAAGGAGTTTAATCGACCATTTTGGCAAGATTGCCCGAACTACGCAAGATCTGATTCATGTACAACATGATACGTAGGCAGCCTACTTTTGAGTTCGATCTAATCATTTTGTTTTGTTGTTTTTCATTATTTTTCCTCTTTTAAGGAAAACAAAAGCCATAAAGAATGATAAAATAAAGGTATATAACGTGAGGAAAAGAGCAGATATTGATAAAAAAATAGTAATAGGTGTAGATAAAAAAAAGTGTGTAAATAAAAATCGGGATGATGTTGAAATGACCTCGCTACCCTCAAAAGCTGGTAGAAATGAACATGAACTTAGGGCAATTTTACCAATGTGATTCCCATGCTTTTGGTATACCCTAATCCTAACGGATGTCGTCTTTGATGAGCATGTTCTTTCAGATAAAAGTGGTAGGTTTGCAGCACTCTGGCTAGCCACCCATACTTCACTAGATCCAAAGCAAAGCTCGCAATGGCTAGCAGGGAGATTGAAAATTCGCTCATTGACCCGGATCACAGGGAAGAAAGTTCAGAACACAATGATGAGGTAGTAAGGCTCAGGCAACAATTGATAGATTTGCACCGGGCATGGGCCAGCGGAATGCCTCCTCCTCCGCTCCCTGAAGGTCTTGGGAATATCTCTAATTGCCCACCGCTCTCTCAAGCACAATTCTCTGCTCCTACTGAGTCACCTGAGCACGCGCCAGGATTCACTCCGCGACATTATTATCCTGGCAATTCTGGAGTGCCCTTGGCAGCTCCCCAATCAAGACCAGCTGCTCAGCCAGCGCCATCGATCACACCGGTATTCGTGGCCCCGCCACCACAAGAAACTCCCATATATGCTGTGCGTCCCACAATGAGGCTTCCTCGGTCTTCCAGTGAGCCAGCACTGAAGGTTTCAGATGGTCAGTATTATGCTATGGAGCCCACTCTGCAATTGAATGAACCGTATGGGTACACTCAGCCTCCTGCATTTCCATTTGATACAGAGAAACCTGTCGCAACGGAGGAACAGGATGTCATAGCCCGGAAAGTGAAGAGTTTAGAGCAAGCTATGAGGAATTTGCAAGGAATCGGAGATTATAGAAGTGTTTCCTATAAAGACCTGTGCATGTTCCCAGACATCAACCTGCCTCCCGGTTTTAAGATGCCTAAGTTCGAGAAGTACGCAGGACACGGTGATCCTGTTGCACACTTGAGACGTTATTGCAACCAGTTGAGGGCTGCAGGAGGAAAGGAAGAACTACTCATGGCCTTCTTTGGCGAGAGTCTTTCAGATCTGGCTTCAGAATGGTTCATCGATCGGGATATCGATAAATGGAACAGTTGGGATGATTTGGCTTCTAAATTTGTTCAACATTTTCAGTACAACATTGATTTGATTCCGGATGAAAAATCTTTGGTCAACATGAAGAAAAAGAGCACTGAAGGTTTTAGGGAATACGCTATAAGGTGGCGTGAACAGGCCGCTAGGGTAAAGCCTCCAATGAAGGAAAGTAAGTTGGTAGAAGTTTTCATTCAGGCGCAGGATGAGACCTATTTTCAACATTTACTTCCGGCAATGGGAAAGTCTTTTATGGAAGTCCTCAAAATGGGGGAGATGATAGAGGACGGGATTAAGACCGGTCGAATAGTGAGTTTTGCTGCATTAAAAGCTACCACACAAGCGATTCAAGGTGGATCTGGCGCATTTGGAGGAAAAAAGAAGAAAGAGGATGTTGCGACTGTCGTAGCCGGAACCCATACTTATCCTAAAAGGCCACCTCGCCCCTATCCCCAATCCCAAGCCCAAGTCTACGCCCAAGCTCCATATATTCCTCCCCACCATTACTACCCTCCACAAAATCCTTTATATTCCATTCCACCACCCCCTTACCCAGTATATAGTGCACAACCATATGCCCAAACCCCTTCTTACCCGCAGTGGCGCGCGCAAACTTCACAAAATCGCCCATTCGCTCCACCAAATTACCAAAACCCCCCCAGACCCAGTTTTCAGCCTAGGCCCGAGTATAAGCAGGAGAAAATGGTCAAAAATCAATTCACACCTCTTGGGGAGTCATATGCTAGCTTGTTTGATAAGTTGAGGAAGTTGAAGGTTTTAAGCCCAATTCAAGGAAGGCTTTCAAATCCACCACCAAGGAATCTCGATTATTCTTTAAGGGGTGCGTACTGTTCTGATATGCTAGGCCATGATATTGAGAAATGCTGGCATTTAAAGAGAGCTGTCCAAGATTTGATTGACACAAATCAGATGTTGGTCCAAGCCCCGGAGGGTCCAAACATTAACCAGAATCCGTTGCCAACCCATGCTGAAGCCAATATGTTAGAATTGATATATGATGGGAAAGAGTCTTCGAGGGGTTATAAGCCTATTGTCAAGATACACACCACTGAGGAGAAATCGGTGAATGTAGCGGAGTCTTTGAAAGCAATGTCATTGAGCCAGAAAGGAATAAGGGAGGATAAATCCTGAGAAAGCACAAAGAAGCCCCTGATCACAGTACAAGGCGCTAGAAGGTATGGTGATTCGAGTCAGGATAAACCTAAGTTGACAGTGGTGGGAGCTTTGAGTCAGCCTATCTTGACGGTGAAAGGAGCACTGGCACCGCCTATTGTCCTCAAACCGGTGACCCAACCTCTGATAGTTGATATGAAAAGGATTCCCTGGAATTATGGGCGGACCGTGATGACCTATCACGGGAAAGAAGTTGTGGAAGATGTAGATGAGGTAGGAGGTTTGACCAGGTCAGGAAGATGCTTTGTGCCTGAAAGCTTAAGAAAGTCTAAGCCAACGGTGAGTGAACCATCGTCTATCAAAAAGCCTATCACTGAGGAGGAAGCCGAAGATTTTTTGAAAAAGATGAAATTGCCAGAGTATTCAGTATTAGACCAGCTGAAGAAAACCCCTGCTCAAATTTCCCTTTTATCTTTGTTGTTGCACTCCGAGGAGCATCGTGATGTTTTGCTGAAGGTATTGAATGAAGCATATGTTCCAAGGGAGATTACAATCAACCAGGTTGAGAAAATGGTGGGAAAAATCTTTGAGGTCAATCGGATCAGCTTTTCTGATGATGAATTGCCTGTTGAAGGTACAAGGCATAATCGGGGTCTTTACATTACAGTGAAGTGTGAGGATTTCTACGTCACTCATGTTATGATTGATGGAGGTTCAGGTGCAAATATTTGCCCTATTTCTACTTTGCAAAAGCTGAATGTTGGTGCTGATAGGATCAAGCCCAACAATGTATGCGTTAGGGCTTTCGATGGTGCAAAGTCAAATTCCATTGGCGAAATAGAACTAATGTTGACCATAGGGCCTGTTGAGTTTGCCATAGAGTTTCAGGTATTGAACGTAGAATCTTCTTACAATCTGTTGTTGGGAAGGCCCTGGATCCACAAGGCCAAGGCGGTTGCATCCACGCTGCACCAAATGATTAAGTTTGAGCATGACATGCAAGAAGTAGTTATTCATGGTGAAGGAGATTTATCAGCCTACGAAGATTCTCCCTTGTCCTTTATTGAAGCAAATAACATAGATGAGTCATTCGTCTATCAAATTTTTGATACAGTGCAAGTGAGTCGTATCCCTGAGTGGCAAGCTATACCGGGACCGCAATTGTCTTCTGCTTCTATCATGATGGTGAGTGAACTTTGGAAATACAGATTTGAACCAGGAAAAGGTTTGGGAGCATCTCTGCATGGTATAGTTCATCCCATATGTCCGAGTGAGAATGTGGGCACGTTTGGTCTGGGATTTGAGCCTACAGCTGAAGATCTGAAGAAAATCAGGGGAAGGAAGAAGGAAATATGGTCACTCCCTCGCCCAATGCCACTACTCAGTGAGTCATTTGTTAAGAGCGATGTCGCGAAGCATGTGGAATCTGAAGTTGAATTGGTGGGTGACCTCCAGAACTTTTTTATTGAAGTTGATATGGTTGAAGAAGGAGAAGGTACCAGTATGGCAGATGTGCAATTCATAGGTCCAGCTGTCCGGCTCAATAATTGGGAAGTCACTCCTCTCCCCGCCAGGAGGGAGTTTTGGTAGTTTATTTTGTTTTCCTTTCTGTTTATCCGAGTTATTTTAGGGTTGTAATTCGGATTTTAGTTTGTTTATGTTATATTGGTGTCCGTGTTTAAACCCTTCTATCTTTTATTTAATGAAATGCAATGTCCCTTTTGTTTTGTGTCTAATATAGTTTGTTTTTCTTTTTACACAGTTCTCTTTATGCTGATTCTAATGACATGACATGCATGCAGAATTTTCAGCCTGGTCTTAAAATCTAAAATAATCCAGATGTAATGGAGCAGGATGAGGAATATGATGAAAAAGAAGCATTAGAAGAAATAAGCAAAGGGTTGGAACAATTTGAAGACAAACCGAATCCTAATTTGAATGAGACTAAGCCAATAAATCTAGGGGATCAAGAAGATGTTAGGGAAACTAAAATCAGTGTACATGTTTTGCCCCAGCTAAAGGATGAAATGATTCAAACGTTAATGGATTATAAGGATGTTTTTGCATGGTCTTATGATGATATGCCTGGTTTAAGCACTGAGTTAGTGTCTCACAAATTGCCAACGGATCCCGCATTCCCTCCTGTCAAATAGAAGTTGAGGAAGTTTAAAACAGATGTAAGTATTAAAATCAAAGAGGAAATCATGAAACAACTTGAAGCCAAAGTAATTCGAGTGGCTCGTTATCCCATGTGGTTATCCAATGTTGTTCCCGTACCAAAGAAAGATGGCAAAATTCGAGTGTGTGTTGATTACCGCAATTTGAACAAGGCAAGTCCAAAAGATGATTTTCCACTGCCCAACATCCATATTTTGCTAGACAACTGTGCTAAACACGAGGTTGCCTCTTTTGTGGATTGCTATGCCGGATATCACCAGATCATTATGGATGATGAAGACGCGGAGAAGACATCTTTTATCACACCATGGGGAACTTATTATTATCGGGTGATGCCGTTCGGTTTGAAGAATGCTGGAGCAACATACATGAGAGCCATGACCACTATGTTTCATGACATGATGCATAAGGAGATTGAGGTTTACGTGGATGATGTGATTATTAAGTCAAAAAGTCAAGCCGACCATGTAAAAGACTTGAGAAAGTTCTTTGAAAGACTTCGCAGGTATAACCTCAAACTCAACCCGGCAAAATGTGTATTTGGAGTTCCATCTGGAAAGCTGTTGGGGTTTGTAGTCAGCCGTCGGGGAATTGAATTAGATCCCTCGAAAATCAAAGCCATTCAGGATTTTCCCCCGCCCAAGAATAAAACGGAGGTAATGAGTTTTCTTGGTAGACTGAACTACATTAGCAGGTTTATTGCTCAACTCACAACCACTTGTGAGCCCATATTCAAGTTGCTGAAAAAGAGTGCTGTGGTAAAATGGACTGAAGAATGTCAGGAAGCGTTCGATCGAATCAAAAGATATTTGTCAAATTCGCCCGTGTTGGTACCCCCGGAGCCTGGTAGGCCTTTGATCTTATACTTGTCAGTCATGGACAATTCTTTCGGGTGTGTCCTGGGGCAACATGATGTCACAGGCAAAAAAGAGCAGGCTATTTACTATCTTAGCAAGAAGTTCACCACTTATGAGGTCAGGTATACTCTTCTTGAAAGGACATGTTGTGCCCTAACTTGGATAGCACAGAAGTTGAAGCACTATCTCTCATCCTATACTACTTATCTCATCTCCCGCATGGATCCTTTGAAGTATATCTTTCAGAAGCCTATGCCGACAGGTCGATTGGCAAAGTGGCAAATTTTGCTTACCGAGTTCGACATCGTATATGTGACTCGAACCGCCATGAAAGCCCAAGCCTTGGCAGATCATCTTGCTGAGAATCCCATCGATGAAGAGTACGAGCCATTAAAGACATACTTTCCTGACGAAGAAGTGTCGTGTGTCGATGAAGTCGTTATAGATGTTGATCCAGGTTGGACGTTATTCTTCGATGGAGCTGTCAATATGAAAGGAGTCGGAATAGGTGCGGTTCTTGTCTCTGAATCGGGACAACATTTCCCGGTAACAGCACAACTTCGATTCTACTGTACTAACAATATGGCAGAGTATGAAGCCTGGATCCTTGGTTTGAGGTTAGCTGTTGATATGGGAGTCCAAGAATTATTGGTGTTGGGAGATTCAAATTTACCCGTCCATCAAATTCAAGGCGATTGGGAGACGCGAGATTTGAAGCTCATCCCGTATCGACAATGCTTGCAGGAGCTATGCCGATGATTTGTGTTAGTAAAATTTAGGCACATTCCAAGGATTCGTAATGAAATTGCTGATGCTTTGGCCACTTTGTCTTCAATGCTCCAACATCCTGACAAAGCCTACATCGATCCAGTGCATGTACAGAGTCGTGATCAGCAAGCTTACTGCAATGTGGTTGAAGAAGAGCTCGATGGAGGACCTTGGTTCTTGGATATCAAGCGGTACATTCAATCAGGAGAATACCCAACATATGCCACCAACGATCAAAAGAGGACTCTTAGGCGTTTGGCTAGTGGATTTTTCTCGAGCGGGGGAATCTTGTATAAGAGGACCCCAGATCTGGGACTTCTAAGGTGTGTAGATGCAAAAGAAGCCTCGGCAATCATGGTTGAAATACACTCTGGAGTATGCGGGTCGCATATGAACGGTCACGTCTTGTCAAAGAAGATTCTTCGAGCAGGTTATTACTGGCTTACTATGGAGAGGGATTCTATTCAGTTTGTTCGAAAGTGTCATCAATGTCAGGTGTACGGCGATCTGATACGTTCTCCTCCTGTTGAGTTGCATGCGATGGCCGCTCCATGGCCGTTCGTAGCTTGGGGAATGGATGTGATTGGACCGATTGAGCCGAAGGCATCAAATGGACATAGATTCATTTTGGTAGCCATTGACTACTTCACAAAGTGGGTGGAAGCAGTAACTTTCAAGTCGGTGCCAAAGAAGGTTGTGGTAGATTTTGTTCATGCCAATATCATTTGTAGATTTGGAATTCCTAAGATGATTATTACAGACAATGCTGCCAATCTCAATAGTCATTTGATGCAAGAAGTGTGTCAACAGTTTAAGATCGCACATCGAAATTCTACTCCATATCGCCCAAAGGCCAATGGTGCTGTAGAAGCCGCCAATAAAAATATAAAAAAGATACTGCGAAAAATGGTACAAGGTTCTAGACAGTGGCATGAAAAGTTGCCGTTTGCATTGCTAGGTTATCGCACCACTGTTCGCACTTCAACAGGGGCAACTCCATATTTATTAGTGTATGGGACAGAAGCAGTCATCCCTGCAGAAATTGAAATTCCTTCTCTTCGGGTCATTGTAGAAGCAGAGATCGATGACGACGAATGGGTAAAAGCCCGACTGGAACATTTGAGTTTGATCGAGGAAAAAAGGCTAACGTCCGTGTGTCATGGCCAGTTGTATCAAAGGAGGATGGCTCGTGCGTATAACAAAAAGGTCCGTCCCAGGAATTTTGAAGTTGGTCAGTTGGTATTAAGACGTATCCTTCCTCACCAGGTTGAAGCGAAGGGCAAGTTCTCCCCTAACTGGCAAGGTCCCTTCGTTGTGAAGAAAGTGTTACCCAATGGAGCCTTATATTTGACAGATATTGAAGGCAAAATGGCAGAAATGACTATCAATGCTGATGCGGTCAAAAGATACTATGTATGATATTTGGTCCTTTGTTTGATTTTATTGCATGTTTAGTACTTGCATTTTTGAAGATTGATATGACGAAGGCATATTATTCTTCTATCCAAACATTATGTCATCCTTTGTTTACCCGTTTGAGCCTCGTTTATTTTTCTTTCATATCCCTCTTTTGGAATCAAAATAGAGTCAAAGACAAATGTCAAGAAAATAAGAATAAAAGAAAGAGTTCAAAAAAAAAATAAATAAAAAAAAATCAAAGCAAAGCAAAGGACAAGCAGATGGAACTACGTGCGACCTGATTCTCCTCTCTCGGGAGTGAGATACGAAGGCTGCCCTATTTCGGGCTCGGTCCAACCAAATAAAGATTTAAGATTCACCCAGTCAACAAAACTGGGGCATGAGTTAATGCATTGTTTGAGTCGATTCCAAAAGTTGTAAGTCCCACCCCCACTTCAAGTATCGTTTGAGCCTCTTACCATCTTATCTAACCTTGACCAAAAGCCAAGTTACAACCAAAGAAAGTCCTACAGATCAATTTTTGATAGTGTTAAGGCTAAGCATGCAATGGATATGACGATACATTGCGAAGTACCGCTTATCTCCCTCAGCATAAGAAATCAGGAAAGAAATACAAAAAAATGAGAGTCTTATTGGTGAAAACCTTTGCAGGCACCATAAGGCGATGGTGAGTTGTGAGAAAATGAAAATGAGAGAGTCTTATTGGTGAAAACCTTTGCAGGCACCATAAGGCGATGGTGAGTTGAGAGAAATACAAAAATGAGAGAG
The DNA here is from genome assembly GCA_030864215.1 of Capsicum pubescens. Classification (NCBI taxonomy): domain Eukaryota; kingdom Viridiplantae; phylum Streptophyta; class Magnoliopsida; order Solanales; family Solanaceae; genus Capsicum; species Capsicum pubescens. Next base: position 47,336,159 of record CM061546.1, read on the forward strand.
TCTTATTGGTGAAAACCCTTACGGGCACCGTAAGGCGAGGGAGAGTTCAAGAGAAAAGTGAAAAGTGAAAAGAAAGAGATTTGTTGGCGAATGTCTTTTTAGATGTCGTCAGTCGAATGTGATGTATGAGTCCAATAGATTTGAAGAAGCGGCTCAACGGCAAAGGCACAAACTCGACAACAAATGGGGAGTTTTGGATAGGAAGATCAGGCAGCTCAATCCTAAATGCATGTCATACTCATTGGAGTTGGTTGTCGTATTCAGATAAGTTTTCTTCTTGAATATGGGACATTTCCCTCTTTCTTTCATTCACATATTCATGTTTTTTTTTTATGTCATTTATCAAAATAAAAGTCACCATCATTTCTTTACATTTTAAGTCAAGTCTGTGTCAAAACAAGCAAGAAAAGATTTCAAAATTTACTACCAGTCTTTCCAATTATATGAGGAAAAGCCAAAGAACAACACAGAAAAGAAATATGATCGTAATTCAACACGAAGCAAAGGAAGTCTATCAACCGACAGGCTATTGGATTCGTAGAAGCATTTAAGATTTGGGAAAAGAGTGCACCTCAGAGGCATGGTAAAAATGGAAACCCATTGTTTGAGTCAGAACTCATTTCCCTAAATTTGGATCCAGGTCAATGATGCGGTAAGACACGACAAGTATTAGCAATTTGGAACAAAGATGAAAGGAACGAGTGCTGGGCAGATACCTGAAAAGCAAAGATCTGCAAGCCACCACTATGTTTTTAACTGACAAATTTTTCTTCGATTGAAACAGGGGCAAATTTGTTTCACTTGATTCAGCTACCATTGGAAATGCATATCCAGGGAATTTACTTTCAGCTCAGGACCCTCCTGAAAAATGGGATTTTACTTTATGTTCAGGACCCTCCTGAAAAATGGGACATTACTTTCTGTTCAGGACCCTTCTGAAAAATGGGATTTTACTTTATGTTCAGGACCCTCCTGAAAAATGGGATTTCACTTTATGTTCAGGACCCTCCTGAAAAATGGGACTTTACTTTCTGTTCAGGACCCTCCTGAAAAATGGGACTTTACTTTCTGTTCAGGACCCTCCTGAAAAATGGGATTTTACTTTCTGTTCAGGACCCTCCTGAAAAATGGGATTTTACTTTCTGTTTAGAACCCTCCTGAAAAATGGGACTTTACTTTCTGTTCAGGACCCTCCTGAAAAATGGGACTTTACTTTCTGTTTAGGATACTTCTGAAAAAAGGGAATTTACTTTCTGTTCAGGACCCTCCTGAAAAATGGGAATTTACTTTCTGTTCAGGACCCTCCTGAAAAATAGGACTTTACTTTCTGTTCAGGACCCTCCTGAAAAATGGGATTTTACTTTTTGTTCAGGACCCTCCTGAAAAATGGGATTTTACTTTATGTTCAGGACCCTCCTGAAAAATGGGAATTTACTTTCTGTTCAGGACCCTCCTGAAAAATGGGACTTTACTTTCTGTTCAGGACCCTCCTGAAAAATGGGATTTTACTTTCTGTTCAGGACCCTCCTGAAAAATGGGATTTTACTTTATGTTCAGGACCCTCCTGAAAAATGGGACTTTACTTTCTGTTCAGGACCCTCCTGAAAAATGGGACTTTACTTTCTGTTCAGGACCCTCCTGAAAAATTGGATTTTACTTTATGTCCAGGACCCTCCTGAAAAATGGGATTTTACTTTATGTTCAGGACCCTCCTGAAAAATGGGAATTTACTTTCTGTTTAGGACCCTCCTGAAAAATGGGACTTTACTTTCTGTTCAGGACCACCCTCCTGAAAAATGGGACTTTACTTTCTGTTCAGGACCCTCCTGAAAAATGGGATTTTACTTTCTGTTCAGGACCCTCCTGAAAAATGGGAATTTACTTTCTGTTCAGGACCCTCCTGAAAAATGGGACTTTACTTTCTGTTCAGGTCCCTCCTGAAAAATGAGATTTTACTTTCTGTTGAGGACCCTCCTGAAAAATGGGATTTTACTTTCTGTTCAGGACCCTCCTGAAAAATGGGAATTTACTTTCAGTTCAGGACCCTCCTGAAAAATGGGATTTTACTTTCAGTTCAGGACCCTCCTGAAAAATGAGAATTTACTTTCAATTCAGGACCCTCCTGAAAAATGGGAATTTACTTTCTGTTCAGGACCCTCCTGGAAAATGGGACAATGCTTTCAAAAAATGAAATACTAATTATTTATAATTCTTGTTTGGGATAATTTTCTTTCTAGTTTTAATTTTGAGTTTCAGGAGCCCGCCTGAAGAACAGGGTGATGAAATAGCAAGGCAGGAGCCCGCCTGAAGAACAGGGTGATGAAATAGCAAGTTCGGAGCCCACCGGGAGAACAGAGTGAAGAAAATGAAAAGTCAAGCAACAAAGTGATGAAATAGCAAGTCAGGAGCCCGCCTGGAGAATAGGGTGAAGAAACAAAAGAGTCAAGCAACAAAGTGAAGCAATTGAAAGCCAAGCAACAAAGGGAATGAAATTGCAAGTCAGGAGCCCGCCTGGAGAACAGGGTGATGAAAGTCGAGTCAAGAACCAACAGAAGCTGTATAGATAGGATTTTTGTAATTTCACTTATGTTTTTACTTGTAATTTTCATTTTGATGTAATAACAGAGCCGCGGACCGGAACCTCGACGGAACCTCACTCGACTCTCCAACTCGGTATAGTCCATCTCCGTCCAATCCTTGGAGATACTTATCACTTGATCCCTTCATAACTTGGGTGGGTAGGCTTTCCTAATTCAAGACCCGGTAGTCCTTCCTTCTCCTATTTCTTTCTTTGAATAATGGTCGGGACAAAATTCTATCTCGCTGTCTACTTCTTTGCCTGAAAACACTTCATGTTTACATTCAAAGGGGGCATGATGTAGACACCTAATTTCGTCCCTCCCCGATATCGTTTTACCTATTGTTTACCCTATCCTACCGTGTACCCTCACCCGTATGATAATCCCTCCACAAAATGACAAAAATAACTAACCCTATCTTATCCTAACCACATACCCAATAAAAACATAACACCTCACCCCTACCCCTACCCCACGTTACCCCACCCCCCCTCTCTTTTTTTGTCAACAAAGAAAAGACTCAACACAATATATACCCACACATACACATAAAAAAGAGGAGAAAAAACAAAAAGAAAGGATCCAAAAAAAGAAAAAAAAAGATCATCTTCTTGACAAAAAAGATGAGCACTCTCTCTCTCTAACTCTATTCTCTCTCTCTTTCTATCTCTCTAGACTCTCACTCTCTCCCTTCATAGATCTCGCCGGCGCCGGTACCGGCGCCGCTCTCTCTCTCCGTCAACGATCACTCCCTCTCTACTCTCTCTCCCTAAAACTAAAAAAAAAAAAAAGAGAAAAATCCGGCCAGCGGTCAGATCCGGCTGACTCGCCACCGCCCGTCGCCGACGCTGACCAGACCTAACCCAACCTCCCAACCCGCGACCCGACTCCAAATCCAACGATTTCAACCCGACCGAACCAGATCTGACCAGTTCCGGCCGGATCAGTTAGCTCCGTTTCGGCAAAGTAGCCGGCGAGCCACCGCCGCCGTCGCCGTCTCGCCGTCCGAAACCACGACCAACCCGCCACCGTACGACCAACGGCAACGGCGATAGCGTCGGACATCTGCTGCCATCGTTTCTCTCCGTCACCGGAGCTCGATCTGTTTGGATTTTGGTTTCTTGTTGTCTTTGGTTGATTTTGGTTTCGTCTATTCCATGGTTCCACGTCGATAGTGAGTTTCAAGTTGACTTTATCGAATATCGTCGTTGTGAGTTTGGGTTTTCGTAGAATAAAATTTCATTCACGGGTTTTGGAGCTGTCCGGTTATTATTTTAATACCGAGTTTGATTTGTCCGTCGTGAGGTTCTACGATCGAGTTTTGGTCTTCGGATTTCCTTATTATCGACAAAACGTTCTATCGAGGTCCATTTCTTAACTCGTCTCTTATATATATATATGTGGTTGTTTGTTTTGATTGGTTGCGATGGCGATTGGTGATTATAGTTTTGTTGAATTTTTGTTTATGTTGATGTTATGATTGTGATGCTTGGTTGTTTGGTTTTGGTAGATTAAGGCATAAACTTGATCATGTTCAATGGATGGACGGAAAGAAAGTCGGGGGGTGGAATTGGAAAAATTAACAAAAGGATAGATTCGGTTTAATTTGATTTATTGTTGGTATGAATCGTGGTAGGATTATGTCTTTAGTCTAGAACGGATAAGCAAATGGTAGGTTCGGGTAGGCAAATTTAGGCATGGCAAATTGATGACATGTTTGAAATATGTGTCGGAATGGTTTTGTTTTATCGCATTTAATTCAATGCTGTAATTTGACCGGGGAATGCCCTGAAGTACCTGTATTGATTTCACCGGGGAATGCCCCGACGTATCATGTTGGCGGAAAATAATTGTGATGAAGGCCCGCGGCGTCGGGTAAGGCATTGGAGCTTAGTCTAGATTTAGTTTAGACTAGGATTTATATTTTTTTGTATTTTTTTTCTATTTTTCGGACTGTATAATTGGACTGGACTTTACATTTTTGGATTGTTTTGTTTTGTTTGATTATTTTTGCGTGCCTCTTGTGTGGTTTATACATTTCGTAATGCCATAATAGTCGATACACTCCACCAAGCGACCGTGGTCGAACCACGGGATCGAGGGGTGCCTAACACCTTCCCCTCGGTCAACAGAATTCCTTAGCCGGAATCTCTATGCGCAAACCGGTTTAAGAGTCAATTAGTTTCGAGAAAAGGGATTTTCCAAAGGTGACTTGGCACACCGGATTATGCCAAGTGGCGACTCTGAATAAAAAATGCAAATAATCCTTTTTCCGAAACAAATTTTCATTTCTTGTCACTTAAATAATAAAACCCTTTCGAACTTCAAAAATGTATTCCAATGTTTTGGAGTACGCGTAAAAAAGGGGTGTGACAATTACACTCGCCTGGGATGCGAGTGGGGGTCAATTTTATATTAAAATAATTAAAAAAAATAAAAATAATATATATATTTTTTTAAAAACCCTTTTTTTCCCTTCATCTTTTTAATTTAAAATATTTTTAAAATTTAAAAATAATAAATTTAAAAAATAAAAATAAAAAGCCCCCTCCCCAAGTACCCTACCAGTCTAGACCACCCCACCCTTCAACCCTCATTCAGCCCCCTCCCCGGCCCAGCCACCACCCCACCTTACCCCTTCACCCCCGTCCCCCCGTCCAACCATGGGTACCATGGCCATTGCCATTAACGCCCCCGCCCCCACAGCCCCAAGGATCTCTCTTCGTCTTCTTTGTCTTCATCATCATATATTCCTTGTCTTTGTTGGGGTTGATATTGTTGTTGTTGTTCATTGTAAAATAAATAAATATATTGTTGTTCCCTGAAGAGGGTCTTTGCTGGTTGATATTGTTGTTGTTGGTCATTGTAAAAAAAAAGTCTTTGTTGTGGTTGACATTGTTGTTGTTCATTGTAAAAAAAAAATGTTGTTGTTGGTCTTTGTTGTGGTTGATATTGTTGTTGTTAATTATAAAAAAAAAATTGTTGTTGTTGATCTTTGTTGTGGTTGATATTGATGTTGTTCATCGTAAAAAGAAATAAAATATTGTTGTTGGTCTTTGTTGTGGTTGATACTGTTGTTGTTGTTCATTGTAAAAAGAAAAAAATTGTTTTTGTTGGTCTTTGTTGTGGTTGTTGTCGTTCATTGTAAAAAAAGAATTGTTGTTGTTGGTCTTTGTTGTGGTTGATATTGTTGTCATTCATTGTAAAAAAAATAAAAAAATTGTTGTTGTTGGTCTGTTGGTTGATATTGTTGTTGTTGTTCACGGTAAAAAATAAAATAAAAATTTATATATCCCTGAAGAGGGTTGGTTGATATTGTTGTTGTTGTTCATTGTCAAAAAAAAATAAAAATTATTGTTGTTTTACTTTTTAATTTTTTTTTATTCACTTTCTCAATTTAAATTTTTTATTTTGTTTAGGATTAATTTTGTAATTTTTACAAATTGTTAAAGATATTTAAATAAAAATTAAAAAATCATTATGTTTGTATATGTGAATTTATAGTTAAAATTTTAAATAAATTGAAGAGAAATTTCAATTATTTAGAATAAATTTGATGTTTAATTAAATTTATTGTGTTTGTGTATTAGAATTTATAGTTAAAAATTTAAATTTATAGTTGAAAATTTAAATTAAAAATTTATTGTGTTTGTGTATTAGAATTTCTACAATTTATAAAAAGAATTTATTTAATTAAATTTATTTTAATATTTAATTTCTTGTCTCAATTTAAAAATAACATAAAATTTAATATAATACTTTAAAATGATGTGGCGGCTGACGTGGCAGACGTGAAAGCTGACATGACAGCTGACATGGCGAGAGTGTGTTACACTCACCAAAAAAGTGTTTAAAATGTTGTTTTTAGTGGGTTCAGGGGTTCAGATGACAAACATGTAAGTAGAAGTGTCCAACTTACAAAACGGATATAGTACAGGATTTCACTGAGTCATTTTGCCTAGTTTTAATTAGTGTACTTGGTTGGGTTGATCTTAATTACGTGAGCAAAACATGTAACTCAAAATTATGAAACAACGCAACACATGCACATGATTTTTTCTTAATTATTATTTTATATATAATGTAAAATATCTTGTTAGGTTTTAAAAACCCTGTCATTAATTACATCTTATGAATATGAATGTTGGTCAAATATGTACGTCTATATATGCCTTCTGAACACTTGTGTGCATAAGGCCATGAAACACATTTGCTTTAAATTTTTTACATGGATCAATTATTAGATGACACGTGTGATTTTAAAAAATAAAATAAAAGTAGGATAAATATAATTAAAAAAATATAAACTCACTTTTACTTTGCTTTGATTTGTCAATAATCTCTAAAGTACTAATGTATTCACCTATTGATTATTGATCGAAAATCTCTTCGATCAACTGAAATATCAAATAGAAGAACACTATGAACTTTATAAAATGAAGAAGATTTTTATGGGTCAGTTGAAGTTAGGGGTACCAAATAGACGGCTATTGAATTTAGACGGATCAAAATGGGCTTTAATGAATTATGAGTTAATGACTCGTTCGAAAAGTTATTTGAACTAAAATGTGTTAGACTAACATGACCTAAATAACGAATCATAAGTCAACACGTTTGATTTTTACTAGGTTTTAATTTATTTACATTTTCTTTTAGATAGTAAATTTTCAAGGACATGGTAAAAAATTCACTCGTATAACTTTTAGATTAAAATTAAATGATTTTTGAATGTATTTTGATAAGATTTCTCATGAGTCAATTTGATTTACATTTCCTCAACCTTTAATTGCGTTAAAATAGGCATATTAAAATAGGTAACACTAATAAATGAACTAGTCAAGTGATTATTGTCACACTCCTTTTTTAAATGAAAAGATTTGATTTTAAGTTTGAAAGAGGTTTTATTTATTCAAAGTGACTAAAGATGAAACTTTATTTCGAAAAGAATTTTTTTACAATTAAACTCAAAGTCGCCACTTGACATAAATCTGGTGTGTCAAGTCACCTTTAGAAATCCCTTTTCAAAATGATTTTTGACTCTTTTAAACCGATCCGCGAACAGAGATTTCAGTTAAGGAATTCTGTTGACCGGGAAAAAGGTGTTAGACACCCCTCGATGCCGTGGTTCGACCACGGTCACTCCGTGAACTATATCGGCTAGTATGACGCCATGAAGTGAATAAACCAACAAAACACATAAAACAAACAATCCAAACAAAATTTCAAAATAAAATAATGTCCAGTCCGAATTATACAATCCCAAAATTAAAAAATGCAAAATGTAAGCCCTATTCAAAACTAGTCCTAGACTAAGCTCCGCCCGACGTTTCGGGCCTTGATCACGCATTGTCTTTGAGTACAACTCCCTTGGTGCATTTCCCTAATAAAACAATACAGATAACCTCGGGGCATTCCTCGGCCAAATGAGTACAATTGATCCAAATGTGATAGACCAAAACCATTCAACAAACATTTCAAACATTCCACAACATAGAATCCTTAGACTTTCCTACCTACAACCTAAGGTTTGCCTATCAATTTCGACTTATTTTGATACTATCGCATTCAACAACATCAATGTTTATGCCAAATTAAACAACCACCAATGAATCAAAATAATCAATATTCATCTTTATCAATTTTTTAATTTTCACACCCAATTTCATTCTCAATCAATGATTAACTAATTTCAATATAGGATCAACCAATCAAGCCACGACAACAATTATATAAGTTCAAACACATTATCAAATTATATCATTAACTCAACATGAATCACGCAAACTATGACATCAACACACAACTTTTATTATATCAAATTGTGCTATTGAAAATAGAACCGAACACGAAGATCTCGACTTGAATCTCAAATAACGGATCCCAAATCAACACTTCGACCCAACCTCTATTTTTTTTTAAACTCAATTATTTAGGATGTGATTTGGCGTTGGGATCGACTGATCGTTGCTGTTTTCGACGGAAAAGAGTCGGATTTTGGTTGGTTTTTGATGAATTTCAGGGCGGATTTGAGCTGGCGTCCCTGTTTGTTTCGCCGGAGCTCCGTCAAGCTCTGGCCGCCACGGTAATTGGGGAATGGGTTAAGGTTTCAACATTTTCCAGCAAGAACTCACCGGAAAAGTCTGATTCAACATCTATTTTTTCCCCTTTTCGTTCACCTTTTCATTGTTTGTCCTCTCTCGAATCTATTCACTATTTCTCCTCGTTTTCTGTTCCCAATTTCTCTTATTCTTTCACTGTGTCTATGTTTATCTCTCTATCATTATGTGTGTGCGTGACTCTATTGATACTCTATGATCTGTGAAGGGTGAGGGTGTATTCTTGGTGTGATGCTGAGGCGTTTTGTGTGTATTCTGTAATGGAGGAGTGTGTGTATCAATATATCGTGGGTAGTGTATTGTGTTAAAGAGAATAAAACGTGAGTGGGGTTATGGTAGGGTAGGGGTTGTGAGGTGGTGAGATGTCCAAATTAGTTAAGGTGGTTGTTGAGAATTTGTTATTTTGTTTTTAGGGAAACAAAAAAAACACAAATACATCAACCTCTGAAAGAAAATGAATATAGATTCACAGAAAAACTCTTTCAATAATTTGTCGGGTACTTCCCATATGTTGAGGAAACATTTCTCACTAGTCATGAACGTCTCAATAAAATTAGTGGCCTAAAATTAAATTTTTAATAAATCCTTAAATATATATACAAACATACAAAAATAATATTATAATAATTTAAAATTATCTTTTTTTATTGCATATTAGTTGTTTGTATAGTATTTTTAAAAATACATAACTTTTTCTTTCACATATTATATTAATTGACTATTTATAAAAGTAAGAATTAATTCTAGTGAATAAAGACATTAGACATTTATTTGTAATACATTAACTTGGATGTTGTTGTAAAAACTTTTTTTATTAATATAAAGTTTGAATTGTTTAATCCATATCCTAAAATATTTTTAGCAAAAATTAGATATTTTTTTCTCTCTTTATTATTTCTTTTTTTTTTTTAAAATCAGATGTATTTCTCAAATTTCATTATTATTTCAAGTGAAGTTGAAATTATAAAATTTAGAGAAAAGACATTATTTCACCTCTCAACTTGTCCTCAAAACTTACTTTAACCCTTTAACTTTACGTGTAATTATTTAACCATTAAACAACTTTCAAGTGAATTAAATACAACTGTAAAATCACAATCTCAGTCTCACAACGAAGAGTACACTACACACGTGCTATATCATTACCACATCATCATCATGTCATTTCCATGTAACAAATTACTATTTTTTTTTAAAAAAATCTACCCCCCCTATATATATATATATATATATATATATATATATATATATATATATATATATATATATATATATATATTCTTTCCCCCATTTTTTTTTTCTTCAAACCATACCACCCCTCTCTTTCTTTCTCCTCTTTCAGCCCACCCTCATTCCCTATTTTCTTTCTTCTTCAAATCACCCCACCTTCTCCTCCCACCCCTCTCTTTCTTTCTCCTCTTCCAGCCCACACCCATCCCTCACTCCTGCAACTCTCCACCCACCTCCAATTGTTTTCATTTCCCCTATTAACACCATCATAGCCAGACTCTAACTTGAGAATGTTATAGCGCTGTGAAATAAGGACATTCTGATCGACCCGATTGGCTCTCGTTCTGGTTTGGCGGAAAGGTGAAAAGCACAAAATATTTCTTCCTGTTCTGACCGATACGATTAATTGGTCTGTGCGTCTCTTTTATTACTTTTTTGTATCCCCCTGTTCTTCGGATACAATTCGATCCTTCTACGGCCAAATCTCAATTTGTGGAAAGCCTTCGATGGCTTCCTTATGAAAACATCAATTTTTATTTGGGTATAGACGGTATCTCTTTATTCTTCGTGATATTGACCACATTTCTGATCCCTATTTGCATTTTAGTGGGTTGGTCTGGTATGAGAAGTTATGGGAAAGAGTATATTACAACATTTGTAATTCGTGAATTTATAATGATCGCCGTGTTCTGCATGCTGTATCTTCTACTATTTTATGTTCTTCCCGAAAGTGTGCTAATCCCTATATTGTGCGGAGCTGAGTATCTTCTATTCGCTGGGATAAAGCCTTTCCTCTGCAGGGGCCTTGTGCAGTAAACCCCCTACGGGCGGTCGTCCGTCGTCCTAAAGTAGTCCTCGTGAAGCTTTCGGGAAGAGGGGTAGTCTTGTGTGTAAGCATAGCATTTCTGGTCGAACCCGCCCAACCCAACTAAGAAGAACTGAACCTGACAGACACATCTTTTTCTTTTTGGGAGGGTACTCTGAGTAGTGGTTACCTCGTAGGACCTCGACCTGCCTACTCGGGTCTTGTATGGATATGCAGGAAGGGGTGCTCCTAGGTGTGTGTAGGGGTTGTGTTTGTTCGCGAGAAAGGATTCCTCGTCAAGTAAGTTTGGGGGGTGTGGACACACTTGCGCGAATTCGGGTAACGGCTACAAGGGAGAAAGAGAAAGGAAACTGTACCCGACCAGGGATGGAAGTAAACTCGTAAGCTACCGAAGGTAGGGATAATCGTCCAGGTCTTATTGTGAAAGAAAAAAGCCGCCCAACCACAGTAGACGGGTTGCTTCCTCTGTCGTCGTCGGGGAGCTCTTGGAGAGGAGACCTTAGGATAAGTTTCTAAAACAAAGGGGATGGAAGGATCGACCCGTTCGGATAATTCCGAAGAAAGACTGTTGGCAACAGGTAGAGAGATTTTTTTTCCTCTTCAAAACACAAGGAAATGTGGGCAGGGTAGAGCTCGGCAGAGGGTTCGAGAATAGGGTAGGGTCCTGTCCTTAAGATTCAGATAAGAAAAGAGTTCCAAACCTTTATTCTCCGTACAAGTGCTGCATACAAGTTCCGGCCAGGATGATTGAGAAAGATTCAACCAATTTGAACCGCTCACATCACAATAGTAGTAGCGTAAAGGCCATAAGTCGGGGGGCGGCCATAACATAAGGCTATTACTTTCACACCTCTCTCTCTCTCTGAGATTGATCCGCTGCGTGAACAACCCGACTGTGCCTTACATGTACTCTACAGGCCGCACGTAATCTTTCTTCCCAACGAACCCTTTTTTTTATTTGGAAGACGGGCATTGCGTTCGGTTCGAAAGGCATAGTTTTCAGTATGTCTCCAGATAGGGCCCCCACTAGTCCGGCTAGCTAGTGAGCGGTTCTTTCGGGCGGGAAGCAGGCCGGACCCTACGGGCGGGCATTTCCCACAATGCAAACACCATTGTTCGACACCACCCGAGAAGCAAAAGATTCGTCAGTCCAGGCTGAAAATACATGCATAGATAGTGGTTTAATGCCAAGGCCGACGACGGAAGCTCGAGACGGAGCCGTATGAGGCGGAAGTCTCACGTACGGTTCTCTGAGAAGGGAGTGGCTACCTACTGGAGCTTCGACCAAGCACCACCGGTCAATTCCGCTTTGGGGCCACCCCTGACTCTACAATTATTATAGGGGTATGGGGTTCGAGACAAAGAAAGATCAAGGCAGCATATCAGTTGTTCCTTTATACTTTACTTGGATCTGTTTTTATGCTATTAGCTATTCTGTTGATTCTTCTCCAAACAGGAACAACCGATTTACAAATCTCATTAACCACAGAATTTAGTGAGCGGCGCTAAATCTTTCTATGGATTGCTTCTTTCGCCTCTTTTGCCGTCAAAGTGCCTATGGTACCAGTTCATATTTGGTTACCCGAAGCTCATGTAGAGGCACCTACGGCAGGATCCGTCATCTTGGCAGGAATTGCTTTAAAATTGGGAACCTACAAGTTTTTAAGATTTTCAATACCCATGTTTCCCGAAGCGACACTTTGTTCCACTCCTTTTATTTATACTTTAAGCGCGATTGCTATAATATATACTTCCTCAACCACTTTAAGGCAGATCAATCTTAAGAAGATCATTGCTTACTCTTCAGTAGCTCATATGAATCTGGTGACTATTGGTATATTTAGTCGGGCGGCGGCCGTTAGGTCACCTATTTTGAGTTATGGACACACAAGGCCAAAACATGTGTGCCGGGCGCGCGACCCATCAACCTACTAGCAATGGGGGAGAAAGCATAGCACGTCGCAATAAAAGCTTGATTCGAGGCGTCAGCAAAACACTGCTATCTGTTCAAAAAACAAAAGCCCCTTAGCGCCCCGGGATGGGAGTGGGGGACGGCCCTACGCGCAGGCAACAACAGCACCGGCTCTACGAAGTCAGAATCAAATCTTTCTGTTGGCTTTCCCAATTCATTCGTGAATAATAATTCAAGGGCGTAAAGTGAGTACTTCTAGCTGCTTCACCTGCTTCTTATTATGACAGCTATGTTTTCGTGGAGAAAATGAACGAAAAGCGAGATGAGCATGCTATTTTTAAATCGATTGATAGATAGCCTAATCTGTTCTGATAGATCGAAAGAGATAGAGAGGGAATCTCTCAAGAATAAGGGGAAATCTCTTATTTCTATCTATTGATGAGACAACTATCTATTCTTGATCCATCAGAAAGAAATCGATATGTATCTGATGGAGTCTACATCGTACGTAGAGCGCCCAAGCGCTTTTTAGGCCAGTTCAGTTCTCTTATCCATCGATCCAATGCACTAGGCTTATCTCATGGAGGGAAAAGCAAAAATGTAGTTTTCTTGTTCGCCTCCTCGACGCATTCCCTTCTCTCCCTGGTATCGTCCCACACATAAAGAAAGAGCGCAGAGCCCCAGCCTGACCTATAGGTCCGCTAACGTAAAGCAAGGAGTTGAGCCTGAACTGGCAAACTGAAGTCACTTTCGGAACCATACTTTCTACAGCTAACATGTGTCCAGTCCAGCGGGAACGCGCAGCGCAAACGAACCTGAGCTGCTATACCGAATCCCCCGCTGGCCATTGGGGACCGAGTGGTAAGGCCATGATCCGCAGGGGAACAAATCACTCATGCTTCCATTGGGGACAGGTGCACGAACGACAACTCCAAACGTCACACATCCGCCGCCTACCTACCGTTTAGGTGGCACCAGCGAGATCCAGCTAAGGTAAGGAAGTGTCGCGGCTGGTTCGCTCCACTGCGCTGCGGTCTCATGAACTGAACTTCGTTGCCTTCCCGCATGCGAAGCGAATGGGCGCTGTGCCGTGGGTCAGTTTCGGGGTGGGGAGCGAAGAGAGACCAGAAGAATGATTCATTTGGATCGACGATCTTTTTCAGCCCAAAAACTCAGAATCAATGGAATGTCTGTCTATCCATGAACATCTATTCTATCTGTATATCTAAGGGATCTCTCTATACATATAGATTTTTTTTATGGAATGATATGATCGGCTAGTCGTAGCCGCATATCAACTACGCTTAATGCGGGATTTCTGTTGGATCAGATCTTTTAGGAAGCTTTTGGACCTAGCGAAAAGGGCTCTAAGCCTTCACGCAAGCAAGCGCGAGAGAAGCGGAGCACGAAGCTACCGCTTCCCCCGACCGACTAAAATACAACAGTCGCGACCTACTTTGATTCAAAAGAAAGTCGAAGGGTTTGGCAACAAGCAACCGGCTTTGTATCATAGTAGCAAGGGTTCCAAACCTTAACTACTTAAGTACCAAAGGCTGCTTTTGGTTGGTTTCATAATGGGGCTATTCACTACAGCTATCAGCGCTCAACGCTGTCTTAGATTGAACGTTGACTTATCTTATTGCCGTTCAATCTCTAAGGCGGGTTTCCGCTGAGAACGGAATAGTGTTCGTGTCTAAGGGTGAACAAAGCCCTAGCTTCTAGAGTTCGCTGCTTTTCCCAGGCCGGAGAAGGTCTTATACTGCTCGCCTTTGTTTGATATGTTTATTCAGTACCAATACAAACGAAAACTACACCAAAGTGGAAGGGCCAGTATAGAAGCTAGAAGTAGCTAGCCTATAGTATTCGGCCTAAACAAAGCCTCACAACAACATAAAATTAGCCTTATGAATTGAATCTTAAGTAGGGGGCTTAGCCTACCCGTCTATCAATCAAAGAGGATGAGAGTAAGCGTAAGCTCACCCGGAAACTCGAAGAGCTTCCCTTCATTCGCTTCATAGGAGCCGCACAACACATAGTTGGAAGTCAGAGGGCCCATACTACCTGCCTAACCCTTCACTCCGAGGGACCGTAGATCGGAAAACGCCTTTTAAACCACCCCATTCATCCAAAAGAGAAGGAAATGGGCCTATGTATTTGCATGACCCCTGCAGATTTCACCCTATCTATACCTGGATCCACTCCCCTAGCGGTCCTGCCACCACGCCGCAGAACGGGAGCTCGTGTGGAACCTTTTATTCTGGCGTAACAGCGGTAGAACGTAACAAAATATTACGGCCGCCTAACATAGGGGATGGAGGTACGGTAAACTCGGCCAAAATATGAGACCCAAAGGGCTCGGCGCGCACAATCCTATCCTATCCGAGTCCGAGTTTACCCCTTGCACTTCGGACAGCCGTCCGTAGCATCATAAGAAGGATCCCCCTTTCGAGGTACAAAAAGAGTACGGTACATAGGAGGTTGGTCTTTCTTAACGTGGTGTATAGCACGAAAAACCTTTCGATACAAGATAGGGCCATTCACATGAAAGAAAAAAATGAATCCTTTCTTATCTTTTTTCCCTCTCGGGAAAGAGAAAGAGGGTCTTATGGAGGGAGGGGAGAGGGAAAAGGCTTGGGCCTACCTATCCCAATAGGACCCCATAAAAGAATGGGAGCTGTGGAGAGGTTCCATATTGCTGAGACTAAGGACAACACTTCTTTACGTGATCGTAGTATGTCACGTCGTCTCGTCCCCGCTACATCGAAGAGTACCTATGCATTATGTTCCAGTTCACTGATAAGGAAGATAGCGTTGGGGTGGGGGTCTATGATGTGATACTAAAGTATGACTAGGGGAGATACATGCTAACTATGGGTAGGAAACAGGAACCATTATGTCAAAAATTGTGGGGGGTTACAGATCTCTTATACTACCATTGATCGATAGAGCGGAACAACCAGAAAAAGAAGTGAAGTTAGAAATCCGTATGATAGGTGGTAACTATCTTGTACGGTTCGGGGGGTAATCGGCGTACTCCGATCAGTGGGGGGAAATCTTTGGCTCTATCGAACATGCAGGGAATTGGAGGTAGCATTCTACCGATGTCAAGTCATGGACTGGTTTCTTCAGCCCTTTTTCTATGTGTTGGTGTTCTATATGACCGACATAAGACTCAACTTGTTAGATATTACGGAGGTTCAGTGAGCACTATGCCGAATCTCTCTACCATTTTTTTCTCTTCCACTTTGGCCAATATGAGTTCACCTGGTACTAGAAGCTTTATCGGGGAATTTCTCATCTTAGTAGGAGCTTTCCAAAGAAATAACTTAGTAGCCACATTAGCAGCGCTTGGGATGATTTTAGGCGCGGCCTATTCCCTTTGGCTATATAATCGTACGGTTTCTGAGAATTTAAAACCCGATTTCCTCCATAAATTCTTCGATCCAAATTGCAGAGAAGTTTCCATATTTATACCTTTTCTTGTTGCAGGGGCGACCGTACGTTAAACTACCAAAGAAACTAGGGTAAACCAATGTGATCATGACATTGTAGGTGCTTGCGATGGGACGGATGCGACTTCCCTCAGTTGGTTTGGGTGGCATAGCCCGTTTCATAAGTCCCCCCCCTTTTTTATCCATTTCTTTAGTCTTTAGGGAGCCAAAGCTTGACTTTACTAAACTAATAAATAAGGCTCGCGCTAGGCTCTTACCTTTTTTGGCTGTAGGGTTGGGGTGGCTTACTGGGTGAGACTGATAGAAAGAAAGGATGGGGGGAAACCATGCATGGTACTTCTCGACCCTATCTCCGAGGGACAGTTGAACTAGCGACTCATGAATGCTTCCGGGTTGGACGAGCTAATAACTCGAAGGCGTTCGGTCTGTTTTTTGAGCAAGAATCACAACCTTACCTTATCTTCACCATGATACGGACTCCAAGTTCTTATGGCAGAGCACAAGGAGATTTATCATCAATATGATGATTGGAATGGAAACCAGAAGCACGACTGGGGTCCTCGTGGTCCAAGATAATCAAACCATCAATAACAGTAACGTAAGGATGAGACTTTTTGGTAGTACCGGTGAACCAGATGGCCGCGGCGATGGAATCTGGGATGGAGGACTTGTAGTATCTCTCTAGATCTGGAAAAAGCGAAAGACCCCCTAACATAATTCGAATGGAGGCTGACCGCTGAGCGCACTCTGGACTCGCAGGGCGGGCCCCTGTGGTTGCGAGATGGAGCTGCCATAGCTTATGGCTATAGCAACAGGAGGGCCCCAGTAGAGAGAAAATTCAGGATAACGAGCGCTCTACCCGCCAAGCGGGTGGAAGGAGCAGCGGGCAAGTGCTTGGTAAGCCAACAACCCAGTGAACCGGGCGGGGCACTCGAAGAAAGGGGGGCACAACTAGCAAGTACGAGAAATTAGCCCCGCTCCACTTTCTTAAAAGCAAGGACCACTACGGGAGGTCAAACCAAGGATCTATGGAAGTGGGGGCTCGTCCCCAGTCAATATTGGATCAATCAATAGGGGGCCGTAGCACTGACCTCTTTTTTTTATTAATTCAGTACAATAGGGGAAAAGATCGTACAGTTTCCTACTGAGACAAACTCTCAATGGATCCTTCGCACGCTGGGAATACCTCTTCCGTGCGTATTTCTCGTGGAGGGAACAGAACAACAGGGAAAGACCTGTCCCAGGGCGAGCTTTATTTATTGTTGAGAGAATAGGGAGTGAATCGAATTCCGTTTCCGTTCTTTGGGGGCTTTCGGGCCCCTCTCGATCTTTTTCGTAGTTTAGAAGGGGGAAAGAGTCTAAATCAATGGAAATTAATGAACCATCATTGATGGACGTTGCACATGACACGATCAATTCGACTCAAGGTCCGACGCTAATAGAAGTTGCTTACTTTCCTAGTAGCGAAGGAAAGGAGCTAAAAGCCACTGTAAGGAGAGGGCAAGGCTTTTTTCATAGTAATAGTGGGCCGGTCTCATGAGATCTATGCCAGCCGTCGGAATCAAACAAAGGTCAAAGGACCATTCGATTCATTAAGGGGCATAGCGGCGCCCTCGCCCGAGACCATTTCCGGACCTAGCAGCAGACGGATGGGCCGTGCCTGAATTCAGAACGGACTAGACTCTTCTTTGTTTGAGCTTCTCCCAGGCACGCATATCGAAGATCTCACTCTTCCTGGATAAGTACGTAGAGATCTTCGTGGGACCGTGGAGGGAGTCTCAATCTATCTTTTCTAGGATTCCTTATCACGCCACACATGGAGATCTTTCCATTGATAGATCAGAAGGTCCTCCCTTGAACAAATTCTTAAAGGTTAGGTTACTACCTACTTCTACGGAAGAGGTTTACTTTGTACCGCCCAGAGGTCATATAAATCGGAATCCGGAGTGATAAGAACGAAAGGGTTGGTGTGGCCACAGCTACAACTACTGGCGCTTCAAAAGTCTTAGATTCTAAGGGCGCTACTGAAAGCCTTTTTTAGGTCCTGTAATAGGGAGGTGTAAGCCTCGAAAGCCTTTAGTACTTCGGTAGGACGAGCAACCCTTAAACCAAAAAAAAGGGAGTCTCTGACTTTCTTCCCCTATTTTTCTTATGCATTTCATTCTCTATTTGGTCCACTTCAAACAAAATGAGAAAAAAGGGTCTGGTCAATAGCATAGCTATTTCTTTCCCCGGTCTCCTTTCGAAGGAGAGGCCTTCACATTCCTAATCTGGTAGGGTCGGACGGCTTTCTTTGCCCTAGCTTGGCGAATCGCATCCCCGCACAACGACATTCTTTGTTTGTGCGCCCCTTACCGATCTCGCTCAGTCTTTCAATGGCTGGGAAGGCAGTCGTAAAAACAAAGCCTATCGCCATGCCGACCATCAAATAGGAGATTGGGCCCCTTCTCAAAGATTTGATGGAATGGCCCACCCCACCCAAAAACGCTTATGTCATAGGGGAACTCATGGATGGAACCAATCCTTATGGTTTGTTTTGATATTCGGTAGGAATAATAAAAAAAAGTCCAGGTTGGTTGGTGAGCCTAGTGATAGGAGACTATCTAGCTTGGTTCGGAGAGCACTTGTTGGGAACAATATTTTTTGGTTGCTAAATGTTGCGGCCTAAATGCTAAACTATTGACCCTACTTGTTCGGATGGGTGTTCACCCCAAAGTGTTACCGGACCGCATGCATACATCCGTAAGTAACTTAGTGCAACATGGAAAATTTCATTGAGAGGAATCAACAAAGAAAAGAAAAACGGGTCAACAACATCAACATATGTATTTGAGAGATTGTCCTCGGGCTGAGGAGTGTCCATATGAGTTCGTTGAGGTGTTTACACAGGCCTGTGGTCCTCTTTTATATTCTGTCGAGAGTTCGGATTGCTCCACCTAAGTAGAACGAAAAGAAGGAATTGGAAAAGAAAAAGGGGAGCTATTATGAAGCCTAGAAAGGCAGAAGCGAAAAATCGCTTATACCGAGTTCCCCAACAACAGCTTAGCTTAGTAGCAACACTCTTTCTACCGGCCGGCGTGGCGCTGCTGGATGCTTTTGATTAATAGTACACGAAGAGGAGGAGTAGGAGTTCGCTTTAGGGGCGGAATCAATTCGAAAATACAAAAATGAACGAGTTATTAGAAGCTGTTGTGCCTTTTGTGATAAGTTTCTAAGAAACTTTGAGCGGGAGATAGGGGCGAACCCGCAGGTTCCCGATACCCTACCTAAAGCCCCATCGCAAGGTCCCAATTTTCCTCTACCCTAAATAGTTGGGCAAGAAAGGGGGGAACCTTTTTTCATGAGAAGAAATGAAAGTATGGAGGCCTCTATGCTCAATCGAATAAGAAATCTATACAGGCAAAATAGCCTTTTTCTGCTTTCTAAAGCAAAGGGGGAGTATTGGTCAAAAGTAAAGACCACACTCCACAATTGTGGCTCTCAGAAAGAGTATTACAGGTTACTGCATTTCGAGAACAGAGATCTGCAAATCAGGGAGAGAAAACATTTATGTTTTTTTTCTCTTTCAAGAGATTCTGTCTCGAAATCGTGACTTGAGAGGGGATGCTGCCAATCCTATCTAGGACTTTATAGATTTCTTTTTCGGGAAGCGAGAGGTACTGGAGTTTTCACATTTGAATTTCTCAACCATTCCACATTCCCGAAATGGATCCTATCAAATATTTCACATTTTCTATGATTATCTCTATTTCAGGTATTCGGGGAATTCTCCTTTAGTTTCACACTGGGGAGATATCGACTCTTAGGAGAGGGGAGGAGGGGTTGCTTTGAACCTATCTTTTCTCTAAGAGAAAGGTGACTGCCCTAAGGGATAATGACTTAAAAAAAGACAGAGGGGAGGGGATAGTACGATAGCACCATTGGTTACTACAACATTTTCGGTTTTTGAATCCTTAGCATCCTTGCTTTTCAGCTAGTTGTTGAATAACGGCATGACCAGTTCTTGAGTCTATTTCCTCATCTCGTAATAGGTAGGGTTGGGTAAAGGCAGTGATCCCACCCATGGTTGGAGTAAAGGTTCGAAAAGTGGGAGTTTGATCATCCTTTCCCTAGGAAGGATATCACCAATCGTGCAAGCGCGAAGGTTTGGTGTGGGTAACCCTATCCCTCTCGAAGCAGTATGCTACACGTCCTGGGATTATGAACTTTATATTTCCCAAAATTTCAGGGGGAGTAGTCTTAATAATAGACAAAGTAGGCAAAGGGTCTTCCATAACAGACCTTACTTAACGGTCGAGTACCGAGAGCTCCTCATCCCCAATTGAGGTTCAAAATCTAAGCTACTATCAACCATCTCTCCTCTTTGATCTTATTGCCCCCCTTGCATTTGACTTCTTATGGCGCTCTATCATCTAGTTAGGTTAGCTAGCCATTCTTTTCCTAGTCTTAGTTTCTATAAAGCAATATTGGATAGAGTACCTATGAAGATGTCTTATACTTATAAAGCCTCTGTCGCACTTTCTATGGCACGTTAGGAGCACCTCAGAAAAAGTATATTGGTGGGCATGTATACGAGCAATCTTATTAAGGAGAATGCATGCATCGGAAGGTCTATTCCTTAACTAATAATAAAAATAATAGACCAGAATGAATGTTTTCAAATTCTTCGTCAGATGAGAATTGATCACCCACCTTTATGCGATGAATGGACAGTTTTTCCAATGGTTCAGATTTACCTGGAATTCTATTATATAATTAATATAGAATTATATAATATAGGGTCATCGGTCGATAGGTCTGTCTACTCCCAAGCTCGATTTCGCTAGTTGGTACTAGAATTTCTAATGGGACGGTTAAAGACTGAAATCCAAGATCGGTTCCTCTTTTGGGGAATTCACTCTCAACCAAGTGTGTTAAAGGAAGACCTATGATGTGTTAAGAAGTTCTCTAGTCAGCAATCACATATAGCCTTTCCAAAGATTCTCTCGGAAAGGTGTTCTGGTAAAGCTTTTCTTGTACCTGCGTTAGGAGCACCACGTAGAAGGTTTATTTTGGGACAACTATCGAAAAAGATTCTTTAGGGAAAAGCAAAGGCATTCGTGTGATAGTATTATTTATTCATATTATGTGATTATGTGCGGCTATTACGGAATATCTGAGACTTGGCAATATAAAGACTTTTGCCAAGCAAGCCATGTCATTCATCAGAGAAGTAGACCGAGCCATCCTAAAGAGACTTTCTTCTATTCTCGGTTTCCACAAAGCGTTATCAGGGTATGAGAAAACCTTTCTCCTTTTATCTTTAGTCGGTCGAGTATCTTATTCGAACGTTGTGAACTCATTCCTGCCTTTGCAATACCAGCGCATCTTGTGCCACAGAATCGGTTGTGCTCTGCCTCTTCCCCTCTATCAGAAGATTGCCTTGTGTGGAAGGTTGACTCTGAACTTCAGTCAATGAGAGGAATCCCCTTATCTAAGGTTCTTTGTATGGCACTCTAAACTCTCTTTCTTACGCGAGACAGAAAGTGTAACTACCGAAGCTCTTTCAACTTGTCCTGTCTTTGGATAAGTATTGCGGTTAAGTCAGTTAACAAGATGAGAGTCGGAAAATGGAAATAAGAATTGTCAAGTGATTCGTCGAATGCTTCTACTTATGTAGATGGAGTCCAGCACGTTACTATATATACTGATAATTCCCAAGACAATATCGGGATTGGGCACAGTATGAAAGATCTTTGAAATCCTTGATAGTCTGGAAAGGAAACGCGAATCTAGCCACCACTTTCTCTATTTAAAGAAAAAGAAAACTTCCCCAGACTGAGAGATTGCTAATCCTTTTTCTTCTCCTGGTGAAATTAAACTAAACTAAAAACTGGAATAATCAGAGGCGCATCTTTGCGATATGTAATTACATAAAGCAGAGGTTGCTCTTTCCTGTCCACAAATGGTCAATGAAGGTTCATTCTCATCTCCGGACGGATGGAACTTTCAACCTAGAGTTTCCATTGTCACTTTTGAGAGAAGGAAAGAAGAATGAGTGTTATTCCTTTGATCTTAAGTCAGCAATGGATCGTTGGCCATTGAGTGTCATGTTTGCCCTTATGTCTTGTATGTTTGGGCCAACATTGGCGTCTTCAATTGTCAATAGCTCTTTGGGCCTCAACACATTTCTAGTCGGGAAACTGATTGTGAAAAAGATGAGTGAGGTTGTCTTTCTTTGTGGTCAGCCGTTAGGTTACTACTCCTCATGGTCACGCTTTGCATTATCCCACCACTATGTAGTGTGATTGGCAACAAAACGAGCTTACTCGCAGAGAACCACCCCTTTTAAGGACTATGCCTTGCTAGGTGATGATATCCTAATCACTGATGCACTTGTGGCACAACAGTATAGGATACTACTGGATAAACTCGGTGTGACCATTTCAGAGGCCAAATCAATAATATCTGAAACTGGTTGCGTCGAGTTTGCCAAGAGATTCTGGGTCAAGTCAATGCAAATTGACCTGTCTCCAGTCTCTCTTCGATTGTTGTTATCTTGTAGGACGACTATTGGTCTCTGTTCTATCCATAATAAATACCGTGTAAGTGTTTCTACATTATAGTGGTTGGGTGGAGCGGGATTTAGAGTCCATTCGCGTCTTTTCTCGACTCAATCTAAATGTTGGGAAATATTAAAGGCTGCCTGTTGCAAGCTAAACTGGTCACATCCTCTACCTCTTGAATGGTGGATTGGAAGGTTTGGAAACCTCAATCCCTATTTGAAGGGAAAGATAGTGGATTATCTTCGGAGGGAATTAAAACCTAAAGAGATACATCTCTTCCCAGAAGAGATGGTGTTTGATAAGGAACATGATATTCTTGAGCATACAGTGATACTTAATTGGGTAAAAATATGGCTTAAGTGGTGTCACTGGTACTATACGGTTGCATTGTCTGAGGAGGTATCCATCGATGAGATGATGGATGTTCCTATGTGTAGCACGACCTAGAAAAGATCGAACAAAGATTTTGATTTAATCAAGTTTGGTCTGATCTGGAAGTGTTATGATATGGGAGTCGGTTGGGATTTATCGACTACACCAAGGTGGTTGCTAGATCCTAATACCGTTATCCAATTCGATAGGTGGATATATGGTGGTATTTTAGGAGGTGATTTCATGATGGCACCGGTAGACTTACCATCGCCGGTGAAAAGACGCAGGTCATAAGACTGAAAACTGGAATAATCCTTCCTAAGAAAAGAGCTTTCGGTAATAGCATGAGAAAGAATAAGGTGACTTTCCAAGTCTATTGACCATCCTCCGAAATAGGTGTGATAAAGTCTGAAATCATTCATGGGTATATGGGTCCGACGAGAAAGACTCTTTGTTGAGCTAGATTCCCACGCGGCTCTCATCAAGATGTCTTCCAAGGTAGGTCTCTTATATTCATACTCACCTCTTCTCTAAGATGAGGCTACTACTATTGACCCTGTCCTTAAGCCTTTGATTTGAATAATCAGGTCTTATTTCTGATGGACTTTATTTATTCTTGCTTCAAGCTTAGGGAAGCCTGTTTACTTAGACATCTCGGGATGGGGAATGAATAATGACGTAGATCCTCTTATAAGTCTTACGCGGGTGAAGCTTGGGCCCCTACTGGTAGTAATACCCCGATATCATGGATGAAGGCTAACGTTTTCTATTGGAATAGAGGGATGTGCAGATCAATTCGACTTTTCACTTTGCCATCTAGAGATAGTTTGCCCTGAGTTAGGATACAGAGTTGGAAGAGAATGCCAGTATATCAGTTCATCTTCATCAAAGGCCAAGATCTCCATAAATTCGATTATTTTACCTCTCTTTGCTTCTGAGGCAGTTTAAGACGATCCTCGAGGTCCAGTAAAAGGTCACTCCTCATCCCAATCTTATTAAAGGAGGAAGTAAACAGATCAAGGTTTCTACGTACTTTCGTTATGGAGGGTGCGGGCAGGGGGACGGCGGGGGAGGCCGGCTCCATGACCCCGGTTGGTTGCCGAAGATGACCCCTCTCCTTGGTCTCCAAATAAGTTTTTCTAATAGTAAAAAACACCTTAAAACCACGAATAAATTGGAGATGAGGATGATGAGTTGGGATCCTTTAAGGCTGGGGGCATGGGGTTATGGTCTTGTTACTTTATGTTTCGGAGTCAATTGATCCCTCGATCAAGTCCTAACTAGAAATATCTTAAGAGAAGAAAAGAAATCATTTGGATTCGAGGCGAAACCCCTCTCCAACGAGTCAAGTGGCCCAAGGGCCACCTCTCCGCCCTTACGGAGTTCTTCTGCTCTAATCTCCGAAATAGAGGTTTAGCTGACTAAGGAGTTAGTATTGATTCATGCAAAGATGCTCCTTTGAAGCTGGAGTAAGGAATTTTCCACCTCATCATCCTGAAGAGCAGTGGCTCTGTTGTTTTGCACGCCTACAGAGAGAGACTCCAAAACGACGCTCAATCGAAAGAAAGAGCAATCAACTATATGCTTAACTCATACCCCAGGAATCCCTAGACATAGAGAGAGGGTATGAGCTAATCTTTTACTAGAGGGAAAGTTGGCAAAAAGATATATTGCGTGCGAGACTTCGAAGGGATATTTACACCCAACCTTCTTTGATCAACTTCACACCCGACGTTTTGATTCTCATATTTTTTTTTTATGAATGTAATGAGCCTATCTTCTCTTCTTTGTTCATATTCCAAAAAGATATCGAAACTAATGTAAGACCAAAATATTCGGAGGACTCTTCTGACAAAATAAAAAATATGTAATTGTCAGCAAAATTGTTTTTTTTTTTTTTCAAATCCAAAAAACCCTTCTTACTTTGAATAGGTCGTCGATTCAGCATTAGATAAAGGGGATAAAATCCCCGTTTTTACAATTTACAATAAGCGGTGAAAATTATTTTCTCAATATGAGTATCCTATATCGATAAAATATTTATTTTGAAACCACCTCTATATTAACATAGTGGTAGAAAGAGTACCATGCTGCGTCTAGACTTCAAACAGTTTGTTTTAACCATGTTAATAGTTCCACATTATTGGTTAATAGAGAATCAAAATCGATTTACCAATGAATCGCGAAATGCTATGGTTCTTACATATAATTTCTGAATTTATACAGAAGTAATTCGCAAGATCATGCACCTCTCTTTCCTACTTATAACAGAAAAGGGTACAGCTGGTTGGTCCAGCCTATTCTTGAAATAAACAACTCGCACACACTCCCTTTCCAAAAAAATCAATACACCAATCTCTACACTTAGATTTATTGGATTTGTTGCTAAAATATCGGTATTAAACCCAAAACTCCCGGCAGATGGCCAGTGGCCCAAAGAAACGAAAGAATCAGTTACGTTTTTCATATGATCTCCTCTTATAGATAGACTAAAAAATCGAACAGAGTTCTTTTTGTAGCCCTTCACCCCTTTTTATTTATCCTTTTATTTTTTCTGAAATTGAGTAAAAAAATAAAAAATATTTGAGTTAGTTATAAATTATGAACTAATGAACTAGCCCTTTTATTGGTTATTAGATCACTAGCACTTTTTCCCTTGGTCTATGAACGGGAAGGGAACGTTCCCCTGGGATTATTGAACGTAAATCAGTGCACGAGCCTATGAAAACAGGTTTAAAGCGGTAGATAGCCTGGTTCCTATAGGTCGTGGTCAACGAGAACTTATAATCAGGGACCGACAAACTGGAAAAACGGCTATTGCTATCGATACCATATTAAACCAAAAGCAACTGAACTCAAGGGCCACCTCTGAGAGTGAGACATTGTATTGTGTCTATGTAGTGATTGGACAGAAACGCTCAACTGTGGCACAATTAGTTCAAATTCTTTCAGAAGCGAATGCTTTGGAATATTCTATTCTTGTAACAGCCACCGCTTCGGATCCTGCTCCTCTACAGTTTTTGGCCCCATATTCTAGGTGTGCCATGGGGGAATATTTCTGCAATAATGGAATGCACGCATTAATAATCTATGATGATCTTAGTAAACAGGCGGTAGCATATCGACAAATGTCATTATTGTTACGCCGACCACCAGGTCGTGAGGCTTTCCCAGGGGATGTTTTCTATTTACATTCTCGTCTCTTAGAAAGAGCGACTAAACGATCGGACCAGACAGACGCAGGTAGCTTGACCGCCTTACCCGTCATTGAAACACAAGTTGGAGACGTATCAGACTATATTCCCACCAATGTGATCCCCATTACTGATGGACAAATCTGTTTGGAAACAGAGCTCTTTTATCGCGGAATTAGACCTGCTATTAACGTCGGCTTATCTGTCAGTTGCGTCGGGTCTGCCGCTCAGTTGAAAACTATAAAACAAGTCTGCGGTAGTTCAAAACTGGAATTGGCACAATATCGTGAAGTGGCCGCCCTTGCTCAATTTGGCTCAGACCTTGATGCTGCGACTCAGGCATTACTCAATAGAGTTGCAAGGCTGATAGAAGTACCGAAACAACCACAATATGCACCACTGCCAATTGAAAACAAATTCTAGTCATTTATGCAGCTGTCAATGGATTCTGTGATCGAATGCCACTAGACAGAATTTCTCAATATGAGAGAGCCATTCCAAATAGTGTCAAACTAGAATTACTATAATCCTTTTTAGAAAAAGGTGGCTTAACTAACGAAAGAAAGATGGAACCAGATACATTCTTAAAAGAAAGTTCTTTAGCTTTTATTTAAATTATATACAATACAAGGAAGACATCATTTTGGAGTAACAACTCCAAAAGGGAGAGGGGTTTCCCCCTATCCCGTAGGAGGCTGAGCACAAATCGATTTATCGTTTTAGGTTTCGTTTTCCTATTGGTGTCACATGAAGCATTGGTAAGGGTGATGTGATGGTGGGTTTTCTTGAAAGTAAGAAGTGAAAATGACATTTTCTTATCTTTCTTGAAAGTTCATCACACTAATATCTCACCATAATCTCCAATTCTTTTTAGTAAGGGTCCATCCCAGGCTTATTACTCTGAAGGACTCCTGGTTGGAACCCAGGCGCCCCCCGAGACTGACTAGTTTGGTTCGATAGGAAAAGTGAGGTTTCGTACCTCTTGGCGTGGTCTGTTTTAAATCATACCTAAATGTGTTCCTAACCAAGGAGATGTGGAGGAGTATATTTAGTTTCCTCCACTCTTAATAGGGTTCACGGCGTGTGAACCTATACTTTGTAAAATTCATCGATACTGCATTCTAATCAAATGTGGTACTTTGATGATAATCTTTATGGGAGGAAGGAGACGTTCTTCCATTATGACCATATTGTCATCATGGAACTTTTGTTCTGATGGATTTTCTCTGTATGGGTGAGCGTTTCTAAGTTTTATCTTTTAAACGACATTACCTTTTCTCCTAAGATGGATAAGTCCTTCTTGTGATTCACCGTTAGGGTGCACACTCATGTGAAGGGTTTGGAACACCTCAAACCTGGATGGATGCAAGCATCACCCTTTGGTAAGGTGGTGTTTTCATTTGTGCGTTACTTGAAGGTCTGTCGGAAATTCTCATGCTCTAGCACTTTGTTTGCGTTAAAAGGGGTGAGTTTTATTTGAAGTTAAGAAAGAAAAGGAATATTAAATTCTGGTCACAATACTATTACCGTGACACCTTCTTTTCTTCTTTTAGAATTCACCTCCTTTTAGTGCAATCCTAGTGTTTGGGGTGAGGGTTAAAGACTAGATCCACGGAGCACTGTGCTCCTAGGGAATTCTAGAAATTAACTACTTCTAGAACGGAACACATAAGACTATGAATACAATACAAGGAAAGGAAAAAGGTCTCTTAGGGGTACCACAAAGAAAAGAATCAAAATAGCTAAAAAGAGTCTGCTTCCTTTATCATATATATGAGATAGTAGATCACCTTTTTTTTTTGAAGAAAAAAAAAAGGTGATCTACTGTTGTAGTCTTCTTGACATATCAAGTCAAGCGGGCGAGGCTCCTAGAAATGGGGGAAAAGGGGAGTGGGTAAGCAGGCTTCTTTCACTTGACTGGTTAGTTAGGAGTGATTTTTTTTCTACAATGTTCGAGATCTTTTTCTCACAGAGGGTGAAATGAGATCTTCTTAGAACAAGGTCAGAGGCGTTGGACGAACCAGTTTCTTCTGATTCCAATGATAGATGGATGGTCAGGTCGATAACATATGGATGGAGGACTTCTACAGGGTCTTCTCGTGCGCTCGACTAGCAAGGTGGTTTTGTAGGCGAACGAAATAAGTTTTTGAAGGTGAGCGGAGTGAGGCAATGAAATTGTTTAGGCGAAAGAAAGGAGAGAACGAGTGGAGTTTCGAGAATGAGAATCATATATTTTCTTATTTTTTTTGTAGTAAGAAGACACTAAGACGCACCCACTACACACCACACACTCAGACGACTAGCGTGGTCCTTCCCCCATCGAAGAACCACGTATCCAGGGTTGACCACATCATCACTGTTTTATCAAGGTGTGACCACGGTCTCAATTAGGTCATTGTTTAGTATGCCCAAGCTTGACAATAGCTGTGGATATTTTGAGTCCCTCAGAACGCAACTCCCTTATGAGTTGGAAGCCAAGACAAATGGATTCCACTTCATAGGTACCGTTCACCTCACATGAAGGCTCGCTCAGAACACGTACTAAGCTTTTATTAGAAAGGAACAGAACAAAGAGGAGTGCTCCACTCCGAAAGAGAAGGAACGGAAAGAGCAGGTGGCAGAGAAAGAGACAAGGAAGAAGAAGGTGGATCTACGGGAAGAGCATCCAAGACGCGCTATGGCAAATGCATAGAGCTCAAACATAGGCTTAGTAAGAACAGATTCCCTAGAAAGAAATATTTCCTCTCTTAAAGATGCTTTCTTCCTGTAATAGAAGTCAAACTCAACAGCTGACGCAACTACATATGCACTTCCAGTCCACCCAGACCGGTAGTAGCAGCAAGCCTACTTCTTATTACACTTGAAGGAGGAATAAGACCAAAAAGAAGGAGAACTAACGACAGGAAGAGAAGATAGTTAGTTTCTAAATGTTGGACCAATCAAACCATATCGTATCAAACCATAGCGGGAGCGAGGAGAACATATTCTTTATTACTGACTTTTCGTGGTTGATCGCACCAACAGGAGTCGGTGCTTGTGAGTAGGAGAACATTCTTTATTGCAAGATGTTCGTCCACCTTCCGCCTTTGGTCAACTCAAACAAGAGGCCAGGAAGGACATTGTTGAAGGCTCACTGAGTGTTTCTAGGTTAAAGGGAAGCACTAGACTCACTCCACGGGAACTCGCTTTTCGGTTTGCTTCAGATTTGGCATTCATTCCCCCTCCCCTTCCTGGATTTCACCTTATTGTCTTCTATGCTAGCCTATGATGGATGAAGGCCTTTTATTTTGTCTCTGTAGGGCTACCCACCCTATGGTATGGGCTGTTATCTCAAGGGCCTAGTTAGGCTCTTCTTGTTGGAGTATCCTCGCTCAGAGGCTAAAATTCATTCTCTTTTTTCTTTTGGGAGTGCCTGAAGAGACCTGCTTACTGGAAGGTACCATTCACAAAGAATGGTGAAAAGGTTACCTACCCTATGATCTTCTTTATCTTACAGAGGTTTACTACGAGCCATACCCAGCGGGATACATATTGCCCAAATGGAACCTAAAAGATGGGATGGGTGATCTATAAGATCATTTAGCAAGGTTCAGCCCTCAGCGTGGGGATCTTTCTGGAAATCAAAATTTGTTTTTTTGAGAAACGAAGTAGCTCGTCGCTTACCCGCATTTCTCTTGGTATACCCACCTGTGTGCCTCCTAATTCCGTGAAGTCTTTGGAGCATGCACGATTTATTCAGGATCCTTGTCAAGAAAGAAGTAAGTCCCTTATTCTTTCTTTTATGTTAAAAAGCCTGGACTCGAAGAGGGAGTCGATTCACGTACTTCACCATTTCCTGGGTCCTTATCGCCTTTCCCCGGTTCAGGGTATGGGTTCTTTCTCTATGTTTGAAAGTCCCGGTGTGAACTCCCCTATTGATCTGACTCCAGCGGATTCTCGAGAAGCCAATTCTCTCTCTCTATCTAGATCTACTTTATCGATAAGAGCTCTTAATGAATGAGCAATGAGTTTGATTCACACTATAGCTATAGGTCTAGGCTCCTCTCCTCGCTCGAGCTACCAGCTTTCTTAGATTTCATTCCTGTTGACTAATCCGAGTCCTTGAGAGCTTAGACGTCAGTGGGGAAGAACTCCAGAAAGAATTTCATCGGCTCCTCCTCTCTTGACCTCTTGATGGTATCCAGTTGAAATGGTTCCTGGATTGTCCCTAGTTCAAGCTCTAAGTCAAGCATTCACGCACCAAAGACCTCTGACTACGCTCCTCAACCTAGGAAAGAAAAATCCCATTTGCCTAATACGTACTACTGTGCAACAGAGGATTTAGCTGCCCTTATTCCTCCACCAACTTCTTCTTGGAATCAAGCCAACCCTTATTCCTTGTATCAACAGGAAATCCCGCATAAAAGAAAGGGTACTAACTTGGCTGATTCAACAAGGGAAAAAGGCATCCATTCAAACAGCTCCCATTCCTATGTTGACACCAAGAGAAAGAAACCCTGGAGCCTTCCTCTCTATCCATTCCTTTTTCATAATCATAAAGGATGGAAATGCTTAGCTTACTAAACCAGCAATAGCGGAGTAAGCTCCCATATCCGTGAAGGACTGCTTTCCAGCAGAGGAAAACTTCTCGTTGTTGAGCTTGCCGTTAAAGAGGAAGATGTTGATTCTATAGCAGCTCCAATTCCTTCACCGAGAACGAGAAGGAAGTCTTATAGAACGAACAAGCGCTAAAGAAGGGGGTGGGATCTCTCCTAAAAAAAGAATTGACCTCGAGCCTGTCCTACTCATTCTCCTTTTTCCATTCCTGACCCTAAGTGTGGAGGGGTTAGCCTTGAGCCAGGTCTTGATTGTTTATTCCATTTTGTCAGTTTAAGTACTAGAATGAGTGTTACGGATATTCATTCCTAAACTATGTCACCGATTGGTGACCTGATCCCGCTAAGCAAGAACAACTACCGACACCAACTCTATCTTAACGACCGGTAAAGCCCTCTCTCTAGGATATGGCACTTCACTGCTCGGAGAGGAATGAATTCTTCTCCAAATCATCTCTTCTTTTATTGTTGTTAAGAAATAAGTCAATTATGTTCGAGCTTTTTGTCAACTGATTCCACTCAAGCAATAGAAAGAAAGGCTATCTCCTCTAATCTCTAACTATGCTGAGTTCAATCAAGCGTCGAACTAGTCGACCTCCTTACTTCTTTACCGCTTCTTCCCCTCACCCTTAAGTCATGACCTAATATAAGTTCTTTCAGTCCTTTTTGAGCTAGCATAGCAGTTGATATGGAATAGCCCTTCTCTAGTCTGGAGCCTGGAAAAGAAGAGTCCGATCTACGATACGCCATAACTATCCACCCCATCCCGAGCCTCGTTTGCTAAGCGGGATCATAGTCTAAGCCTCTTGGTCCGAGGAAGGGGAACCCCATCGTGCTGGCTTGGCATAGAAAGACGGCTACCTAAAAAGTGTTTTTCGCAGCTTGGTCCGCGTAAGCTCAATGCTTATGGCTTTACCCAGCATTGCCACTCTTCTTACTATGTTGTGGGACCGCGAAGATAGACCACCACTGGAACTTTCTTTGCTCTCACTCCCCTCGCTCCCACCTGTCTTCTTCCCACTATAGTGAAAGATCTTTCACCATAGCAGAAACCTCACTGACCTTCTCGGGCAGTTACTGATTTTTAGCTGGGGATCCCGCCAGCTTTACCCTCCCCCCATTTTTTTTATATAATCAATCAGAAAAAATCAATCAGATAAAATCAATCAGATAAAGCAAAAAAGTAAAGCAAGTTCTAGGGATGCGGGCAAAGGGGGGTTTCTCGAAAATCCAAAACTAGTGATCTCGTCTTGCTTGCTGGGAGAGAGGAAGCTTTTGGACCATCTTTTCCATCCAGATAGCGAGCGATCACTCAGCAATGAACACTAACTAAAAGCGGCTGGGAATGAGTACCTATCCCTTACGGGAATCGAACCCGTGTCTTCGATATGAAAAGACGATGTCCTAACCACTGGACGAAAGGGACCAAAAAGCCATTCTTCATATACCTCAGCTCCGAGAATAGAAGTGGTTCGTTTTCTTTCTATACGCAATTCGATGATTTCATTTGTGTTCATGTTGGTGATTTCTGATGTGAATTCGGCGGGTCGTCGCCCCTTCCTACGGGTTCCCCCACCGACCCAGTGACACACCAACCACGCCCCTTCTCTTTCTCTGATCATAAAGCCCCCTGATCCCTTTATTTGTCTTTCATCCCCCTGAATAAGTAAGACCCCGCTCTTTCGAATTCAAAAAAAGAGAGATGTTATTCATTTGAAGTGGCGAAGGCCTATGCTACAGTAAGCAAAAAAGTAGGTTGAGGTTAAGAAGTCACTTAGTAAAACTAGAAAACTCTAAAGAAAGGGAGGCTAAGGTTACGAAGTAAGGTCAGCTGGTTAAGGAAAGCTCAGGTTATGAAATCGCTTAGCCGTTAATTAATTGAAAAATGAAACTAGTAGTGAGGCATCGGTACGGAGTTGCGTTAGCTGTGGATATAGACTAGGCTAAGGGACAAACTTCATCTCTTCTATTTTCTTCACTTACACCTTACACTTCAGCTGAGTCTAACGAGGCTCAGGTGCGGAGCCTTCCACTGTGGACCGAGACTATGCAAAGATAGAACACCATGGAAACTTCTCTGACTTTATCATCAACCTTGATTTCGCTATGCTCAATAAGAACCCGGAATATCGGAAATAGGTTCGTGTTCCGCTTCCAAAGTCAGTTGTCTGCAGTTCACACTTGGGAAAAGACGACTCTCCAGTGGTTCCATTCCTCCTTACTGTACTTCTGGGTCAACCCAACCCAAATGGAAAGAAGAGGGTCAGCCAAACTGCGGTCCACTTTGTACATTTGCTGAGCAGACCACTCAGGCATTTTAGAAAAGGGAAGGGAACTTCTCACCCCGAGGGAGGCGGGAAGCTACCGCTTCTAGAATGGAATCTTCTCCTTTGCTTTTTAGAGCGTATCTCTATTTTGAAATAAAAAAAAGGTTTATGGATGAAGTAATTGGAATGACAAGTGGTTACAGTTACGGAAAGCGGAGAAAGTCGGGAACCGTCGGTTACCTTTTGAATCAAAGTAGCGACAAGCCGAGTATTACGACTACAGGGGGAGAAGCAAAGCTTCGTAGACAGCTTCTCTTCCTCCTCGCATCTTTCCTGGATTTTTGCTCCTCTCCAACCAGTCAAGTGGCCCTTGGGCCACCTCTGTCTCACCCTAGCCGAGCGGTCCTCGCCTGCACAAGCAAGCAGATTAGCTCCCTCATTCTCTTATTATGCCGGTAGGCCTGGGCAAACGAGGTAGGTTTAGATTAGATGAAGGAGGACTGCGAACGTCCATCCCATGAAGCGCCAGGGAACCATACATTCCTCCCGGGCTGGGCTCTCGCGTGTCCGGGATCCGATTAGATCTACTAGGGACCGGTTTACGGAACAAGGAGTTAAGCAAGGGCCAGGAGATTGATAAAAGAACCTGGCCGAAGTCATTCTTGTGTTCAATTCCGCGGTTGGAAGGATTTGTTTCTGCCATCTATCTTTCCCTTCTCTCTCTTCTCTTAGCAAAGGTAGGTTCAAGTCAAACTTTTGGCTTGCGGGCTCAGGGACTGATGTTAGTTGCTTCCCTTGTAGTCGTTAGCTCGTTCTTGACAGATCCAATCGGGTGTTCATAATCTGGAGTAAAAAGATTTGAACTTTTACATACCGGTACCAAAAACTGATGCCTTACCACTTGGATATACTCCATAGGCCTATTTTGGATGGTAGGAACGGGGAGAGGGGGAAGGGAGAAATAGGGATCGAAGAACGAGCCGAGCCGTGC
This sequence comes from Capsicum pubescens, assembly GCA_030864215.1. Classification (NCBI taxonomy): domain Eukaryota; kingdom Viridiplantae; phylum Streptophyta; class Magnoliopsida; order Solanales; family Solanaceae; genus Capsicum; species Capsicum pubescens. Next base: position 47,370,238 of record CM061546.1, read on the forward strand.
AAGGACGCGGGGATATAGCAAGTAAGCAGCAAGGTTCTCCCCTTAGGACCGACTATAATAAGCTCGCGACTCTAATATAAAGAAAGGGTAAGCTCTCTACTCTATTTGCTTACAATGCTATGCCTATCAAAGTTGGCGAAGGCTTCTGTAACCTTAGACTCGTTACGCTGTTCGACCGAACTCGTTGGCTCCGTGTCCACCAAAAGTCAGTAACCTTCGTCACCGTCAATATTTGGTACTCTCTCGATAGCTTCAATAGTTCACTGAACGCCTTTGGTGTAATAAACCGCAAGCCCTTCAGAAAGAAAGACATAATAGAATAATGAATTAATTAATAAACTAACATAATTCAAAAAAGAAAGGGTTGGTTAAGAACTATTGACTATAAACCATAGCAGTTACAGTCACTCAATGGAGATGTTCGCCTTTGTTTGGAATGAAGATGGATGAACAGGCACTTGAGCCTGGAACTGATGAAATTTGGGGAAAACATGGAAGTGGTCACTATACTGGGGGGGCAAGACATGACCGCGACTTAAGAAAAAAGTACCCTTGAAAAGACTAAAGAAATGGGGGAATAACTACCTATAATAAAGCACAGGCTAATACAAGCCGACCAGAAGAAGCAAGGCTTAGATTACCAGATCCTGGACACAATCTTCCTAGAGATGGAGAGCCACTTGACTGGTTGGAGAGGACCACCAGCTAGAGGATCAGAAAGATTTGTATGGAATGTACTACTCCTGCCTGATCTTTCCGATCAACCAATCCCCTATTTCAGGGACATCTGTGTTAGGTAGGCCCAGGGATCACTGATTAGTTGAATGAGCCTATCTCTCTGGCCTATCATTTGTTGGTCGATCCGGCTGGCGGCTCCTGCATCTCCTGCCTCTCTATGGGGGCCCTTCTTTTTATACTAGTTTGCTGCTAGGAGTCCCTAGAGTCGAATTAATAATCAATAGAAGTCCCAATAGAAGTTGACTGACCCGGCTCTTCAATCGATGATCTACTGCTTTCTCTTAATAACAGATGCCCATGCTTTGATTCGAAAGCCCTAGCCATCCCCAGGTATTCAGTGTCTGGTTCGATAGGACCAGGAAGAGAGGACTCTTTTTTTTCTCTTCCCTTCAGTCTAGTTTGAACCCGTCCCAACAACTAACACCTTCCTACTGCAAGGTAAGGCTCTTCCCTTCTCCTAGAATCCACTCCGGGTCGGAGGAGCAGCTAGTCAAACTTCTTGAGCAACGGAGATATTGAACAACGAACATTTGAAACAATTCCTTGCCTCACCCTGAGATGAGAGGGAAGGTCTATTTGACTTGAATCCTGGACCTGATCTTGAATCCTACACCGGTTAATGATGTGATGGGGGAAGTTTTTCTTTTTTCATCAATGCTGGCCCAGTCGAGGCTTGTCCATGCCAATCCCGATGGGCCTTCGATTTGCCCCTACCCTAGCTCTATAATCCACCCATCTTCCCCAGTCCCTGAAAGCTCTCCGGGGGCCTAGCCCTCTTTCTCCACTCGAGTCTGAAGTTCAGCGGCTTTCATCGTTGACGAACACCTGCGCTAATAAGACAAAGAAATGGAGAGTCTATGCCTTGAATGAATCAGTAACAACAGATTAGTGGAATGAGGGATCAAGAGACGAATAGGGAGAGAATGGCCTATCAATCATTGGTTGACCTTCCCTTGAACCAGTCACGGAGCTCTCAACTGAGTTGTTTAGGTTCTGGAATTGGGGATTTCAATTCGAAAAAATATCGTGCGGGTTCATCTCTCTCGACTAGTTCAGGTGAGAGGGAGGATGTAATTCAGCTCGAATGAAGTAAGAGGGCTGAAAGGGAAGCTCGACCTACAGGGAGAGGGAGGGTGATCGAGGGACCCGAACTTTCGATCTCTTCTCTATGGCGGGAGGTTTCTTTCGTATCAAGAGTGTGTTGGGGAGGCCAGGGAAGATGGATTGGATCGAGAGGCGATGCTTATGCCTCTTCTTTCTCGATAGGATTCCCATCATTTTCAGTCTATGACGAAGGAAACAAGGGCGAGGCACCAAACATGTTCTACCCTCAACCTCCATCCGTCATTAGTAATCTTAATTCACTTTTCCTATTCACTAGTACACTGCGTGCTACAACTAGCAACCCCTTGTATAGGTTGGGAAAAGTTTAGCACGCAACGGCTGATGAAAAGCCAGCAACTTCTTAGGAGTCAGTTCCTCCCAAGGGCCCCTCTCCTTACAGTGGCTGAACGCCCCTTTCTTCTTATTAGTCAGATAGGTTTGGAACCCTATACAAGGGGCTGCTTACTGCTCGCCCCTATTTCTAAAGTGGCTTATGCACTCCACTTGTTACAACTAAACGACGAAGCCAGGAGCGGAAGGAGGGACTTGAACCCTCAACCTCAGCCTTGGGAAGGCTATGCTCTACCATTAAGCTATTTCCGCCAGCTAGGGTAGTGGCAAAGCACTACTGAGCAATTCACGTATCACTTGATACGAACGACTTCTGTTTTTCTGCCGGACCACGGTCTTGACCTCCGATCGAGCTACGAACACGAGTAGATAGGCGGTTAGGGGGGAGAGGGTCGGCTGGGCCTGCCTTTTCAATCAATCTCCAGTCGCTCAGTACCGCTATTGGTGGGAGTTGGAAGGAGTCTTGCTCTCGAGTCAAGCTGGGGCGTCATTTCATTCTCGTAACGGGAATGAGTGCACCGCAAGACCAGACAAGTTGCTCCCTCACCTCGCAGCGGCGGCATCTGTCTTTTAAGTTAAGTCATTTCCTAAGATGGCTCCTCTTATTCTACGATAATCCAAGCTGCAGCGGCACCTCACGAACTTCTTACTGGGGAAGTACTATAATAAGCATTTGCGAGTGTTTGGATGCACGTGTTTTGTTCATATTCCTGCGCAGTTAAGAGAAAAATTGTCCCCAAGGCAACCACTTGTGTCTTTCTTGGATATGCTCGGTCCAGGTATATATATGCTATGATGTGAAATCCAAGAGAGTCGATGTATCCTTAATGCTCTCTTTAATAGGGTCGCCTCATATTTTCCTTAACCTAATTAATCAGCCCCGGGGGAGAATGATGATGGAGATGTATTGTGGCCTTCTCCTGTTCATCAACTCGAACCTCATTCTTCTGCAGTTGATGTTACGGATTAGCCTCACTCTTCAGGCCAACAGCTTTGCTCAGCATTTTCTGTCAACTGTCAGCCTGTTCAGCTGACCTCAGAGGATTCCTGTCACCCGGCACAGGATGTTTATTCTCGGCGGCGATTACAGTCTCTTTCCCAGGGTCAGGCTACTCCAGAAGATCAGCAGTCTAGCCTAGTTTCTTTCCTTCCAGTCGCTTCCTAAAATTATGGATCCCGCTCTCAGCTTCATCGATCCTCTTAAGTTTCTTATCCTGTTGAAGGCTTATGAATCGTTTTCCCCAAAAGATCGAGCTTACGTCATCTCAGTTCAATCTTCTCATGAACCTGAATCATTTGCTGAAGCCTTTAATCATTCTTGCTGGAGAGATGCTATACAGGAAGAAATCAATGCCCAGGAAATAAATAATAAGACATAGTCTCATTGCCTGCAGGGAAAGAAGCCATTGGCTGCAAGTGGATTTACAAGATCAAGCATAAAGAAGATTGCTCGGTAGATAGATACAAGGATAGATTAGTAGCTAAAGTATTCCTTCAAGAATATTTAGTCGAACCCCTTTCCAACCAGTCAAATAGCCCAAGGGCCCCCTTTAGAGATAGGGAAAACATTTGCTTCAGGTTGATAAACACCATTCGTGGCATTCTTGCCTTGGCTGCAATCAAAAGGTGGCCTTATTTCAATTTGACTTGCAGAATAGAATGCCTTTCAACAACATAAGGGAAGGGGCAAGAATAAGTTTCTATTCAGCCTCCTCCAACTCCAGGATTTTCTTCTCCTAGGAATCCTAACTTGGTATGCAAGCTCAAGAAAACGATTTATGTTACGGCCTCCGGCAAGATAAAGCATGCACAAGAGCTTGGTTTAAAAGGTGACAGCAGCATGTATAAGAGCCGAAATAGGAGTAGAGGAAGGAGCTGGTTTTCAAATAAGTAAGTTGGATCATTCAATGTTTATAAGGAGGTCGACATCAGGTATTGTCCTTCTTTTGCGTGGATGACATTGCTTTCTCTAGTAATGACTTAGCTTTGATAAATGAGCTTAAGATAAGATTAAGAACCCAGTTTGATATAAAGGTATGGGGGAGATCAGAAGGGAGTATGTTAGTCAAATAGAGGGCTCTCATGGGGGTGTAGTCGTCTTGTTGCTGGTAGGTGTGACTATGTGAGTTGACAACAATACACCGCGTTATGTGTGAGTCAAGATTTTACTTAGTGATCTGAAGTACCAATTTGAATTATTGCAGACTGGTTTCCTCCTATATACCCCTGCTGATGCCTATTTCCTACCATTGAAGAAAATAGAGAAAACTGCTAATCCCACCCACATCATAAACGGATGCCCTACCTAATCCATTTCAAATCCATCCGGAGGTCTTCGAGCCTTGTTACAGACTAAAGTACTAAAGAAAAGCGACCCCAATCCCTCCCCAGCCCAGGTCAAAGGTTTTCTCGCCCTTTTTGGGGCAGAGTCAAGTTCATTACGATCAGCAAATCAGCCCCGCATCGTATCGATAGCAATTCGGATCACCTCCCCAAGCCTGCCTAACCTAATTGTGTGTGAGCAATCAATCGTGACAAGTCGACCGATCCATAATGAAAGCACCTATAGATAGAAGTCGTTTGTCGACCGGTGGACTTATCCTCAATGCCGTTTAGGCTCTCCAGTTAAGTCGGTTGTCCGCCATCTTTCTTTCCCATGCCCGAGATGGCCTTATGGGTATAAGCCTCCCACAGAGATGGTTTTGTGGTCAACTTCTATTCTTCTTGTTGGAAGGTTCATCCGGATCTCTTCCTGGGTCAACCCACTCAATATCCTAGAGAGGGTAGGCTTTTGGCGGCCGCAGAGACGACGGATAACGCAGCAGATGATATGTACTTGGAAATAAGCAGATCATAGATAAGTTTTTTCATGCCTCGACTCTCCCTCAGTTCGTTCTGAAATCATGGTAGTCTTTTCATGGAGATTATTGGGAATGGAAATGTGCTTGGGGTTAAGAACAATGAGAAAACTGCCTTCTGTCTGTTGCCATGGAATGTATAGGTAGGGATTGTTTTATGCTTGGAAAGCCCATTCCGCGCTCTCTATACCCTTTTTTTGGGGTCCTCATGAACCGCTTTTTCGTATTCGCTCCGCACATTCCCTTCCACACGGAAGGATCATGGGGTTCTCCCAACATACATATTCGGGGGTGCAACTATTTAGTAGGCAAGGATCGGAATAGGCGGATCCCAGGTCGAATTCCTGATCTATTCGTTTCAGCCTTAGAGGATTGAGCTTTTTGAGAGCACCGCACTGCGATTGAATGGAGGATTTCAATGATGAAGAGAAAAGTCTAGTTCTCTTTTCATTTGATAGGGGAATGGATGTCTTATTGAGAGTGATTACATAAGAACCTTTTCATAGAGGAGAGCGATAGGCCGGTTTGAAGAGAAAGCTTGAAAATAAATGGAGAGGTCATTCATAGCAGAAAAAACGCTCACTCTCTCATATCTCAAAAGGTAGGCAGGGGGCTCTCTATCCTGAAGACAATATTTTTTTCATTCAACAAAGCCTTCTTTCATAGATAATCAGTAGTATTCCTCTCGATAGCTATTCTGAGTAAGAGGGGGAGGACTTGATATGACTACTATTAGACCTCCAACCCCGAGAGACTCTACAATCATTATGAGCGGATAACCTTTTCCCTTCCCTTCTATAGAGAGGTTGCCCCTTTTTCCCCGGGTAGTTCACTCACTCCCAGTGCCTACCATTTCTATATACTTTTGAAAAAAGAGAGGTAGAGCTAGGAGCTCAATATTGGAAGAGCGCCCTCTCTTTTCTTTGGGAAATCGAGTTAGCTGGGTTGGTTCCCTGTCCCCGATATGTAATGAAAAGATTGATTGGTTTACCGTATTCATTTATGAAAACACTTGCCTCTCTCTGGTGGGCCTTTACCTTTCAAATAGAAGAGAGGTAGTCGCAGCAGGAGAATCACCCCTAAACCCCTGAGATCACTCGACCCCGACCAGCTAATCTCCTGTCATTGCTATCTTATGCGCTAAGGGTTGCTCATGCTTCCCAAACGTCACACATTTTTTAGGTCATTAGTCAACAACTCCCTGGACAACGAAATAGGGATGACTTCACATTGTTTCCTGACACGCCTATCTTTGTTTTAGGGGAATCCTCTCCCCTTTCAGGCGGATGCCGCACCTTGCGCTTGTGAATGAGTGTGATATATACCTCTTTTCTCAGCACGTGACTGTGTACCCCGAAAATGGAAGCTGCATGTCTTCGCCCGCTCCCGGTTCATGGTGGAATCCATTGAATGCGTTGGTAAAGCACGGGATTACGGCCAAAAAATGAAGGTTTCCGCTAGGCGAAAGAGCTCACAAAATATCCTAACTCTCTATGGGAAAGAAGCAAGGGTGCAGCTGCTGTACGAAAACCGGTCTTACCTTCTATTATATTAGTAAAGGGCCTTTAGGCTTGACTAATGACGATATATAGGGCTTTTCCCTTTACTAGTAAGAGGCAAAGATCATCAGCCTTTAGTCATCTATCTCGCTACCTACTCTTTTTGCAAAAAGGCTTTGGGGATAAGATCAGACTCGAGAAATAGTCTACTTCATGGCTACAGGGAGGACTACGCTCTGCAGGTGGACATCACTATTTATCATGTCAAGACGGAATTCCAGTTTGTTTTTAAAGGTGATAAAAAATATTCGACGAAAACCGGGCATACATTCGAGAGAAAGAAGGATTAGTTTGTGTCTGGGTCAAGAGGACGGGTGACCTGAACCCTCTTCCTCCGGTAAGAGCTATCTAACCTCTGTTGTCTTGCTATAACCTAGTCTTACTCGCTCTTACCTCCCTGCCTGTTTTCCTTTCTTTCTTTTTTAAGAATACCTTCCCTGCTGCCTCTGCTCTCGTTCGGGCCCCGAGAATCCCTTGCTTTTGGCTAAGGTCTTTATTTACCTTTTTTCATTCCCTCCCTCAAACCAAAAAATTCACAAACACTGCTGGAACGGCACGACAATAATACCATAACAGATATACTTACCGACAAGAGAGAGTGAGACTGACCTACCCAAGAGAGAGAACGCATAAGTGACTCCCCCTATCATAACAAGGCCAAAAGAAAAGAATTTACCACAACCTTATTTACCAAGCTCGGGACTAGAGGAGCATTTTAGGAATTTGAGGTATCGCTTGTAATAAGGATGAAGTCTCATTCATGTAGTAATTTCCCTAGCTTGCGCCCTATTTGAGACTAAGGCAGGTTTGGAACCCTGTCCTATCACCTTTATCAAATCCCTAGCTCTCTTCCTTAGTGCAACTGCCCTATTCCTACCATGGGAATATCTATCTTTCTTTTTTCTTTCATATCTATAGTTTAGGATATAAAAGCAGACGGTCTCGTATATGAAGAAAGAGATTGTTGACGTTAGTAGACTAATCTATTCATTGGTAGGGAATTTCTTCCTGTGACCGCCTTTCCTACCAAAAAGCTAACCCAACAAAATCCGAGTTTTTTCTAGACTAGACCTTCGGGATTTTTTTAGGGTTCATACATGCATTGATCCAGTCGAAGAACCTTCTCCAGAGCGACTACTCCGCCTAGCCTATCTTCCTGCCCGCCCCCGGTTCTCTATGCTCGGTTCCACAATCAATCCCAGATCCATCTATTTGAGGGAGGTCCAATTCCGCGCTCTTCTAATTGCTTAGAAGTAGAAGTGCTTACGCCCCTTTACATCTAGGGCTCATCGAAGCCCTATTCTGTGTATATTCAGGAACAGGGCTATTAAATGGTCGACTGCGAAACCCATCAGGGTTCCAAAATTTTATACTATTATGATGCCCTCGATCGGCGATCGTTCAACGGACTACTTTTGCGATGTCTGTCACATGAAGAAACTCAGCAAGCCTTGCAAGAAGTACATGCTTTACTAATTAGGGGCATAGTAATAGTTGTTTGCTGGGTTGGTTTTGCTCTCTACCTTCTCACGGTGGGATGGAAACAAGAGAGGTCAACTGGAGTGGAAGCCAAAAGATGGGGCCGGGAATCTGTGATCGATCCGAAGAACCACTCCCAGATACAATTCTACTCCCCCTTCGTACTACCATGAGATTCTTGCCCGGCTTTCTTTCGGCTTAAGAAGGCTGCGGTGAGAATGAGAATCACTTCGGAACTCTAGGGGAATGGGAGTTTTAGGGTAGGGAGGGATCTAAAAGCTCCCCAACATGTTGCGGAGCCTTCGGCCGTGAGAGGGTGGATGTAATAGGAGCCCCGTTGGACTTTTACGGAGCTTGGCCTGCTTTCGCATTAACTCACTATTTGGTGATTTGGTTTGTAGCAGCCCAAGTATATCCAGGAGTTCCTTTTACACGCTACACTATCCTCGGTGACGATATCATCATCGGAGATGAGCGGGTGGCTGAGAGTTATCGCGAGCTAATTCCGCCACTGAATGTTCCATTTTCGTTAGAGAAATCGTTAGTATCGTCAGTTGGTGCTTTGGAGTCTGCTAAGCGGTTCTTCGTACGCGGAGTGACTAAGGACTTTTTTCCTGTTTCCTGTCACATGTTAAGATCCTTAGTTAGTTCCATATCCCTTGTTCCTGTAATGAGGGCTATTATGTCTAATAATCTTCCATTGTCGTATCATTTACGGGAAGCTGGGTACCGGGTGTATAATCGATCTACGGCCCCCCTATATGATGGCGGTCAAAAAGGGGTCCAGAAAAGTGTGGCTGATTTGTTCTTTTACCATGTCAACCACACTCTCATTTAGTCGATCTTCATAGTCCGAATACGAGAAGTGTCTTAATCTAGACACTCTCCATGTTGATAGGATCCAAATGAAAAAAGGAAATACAATGGTAGGATTTTCCATCTTTCTTATTAAATAATTCAAAACCAATTGATCGGGAAAGGTCTTGTTCATGGTGATAAGCGAGGGAGGATTTAGTAAAGGGATAATGCCGCTTTATACTAATATAGTCCCGAGTTGGTAATTAGAGTTAGAAGCTTCACAGCTTTCTCCACTCACCTCCACGGGCGAATATAGTCTACGCCACTCTTTCTTGGCTAGTATAGTAGACTATATTGTAGGTCATTCGGAAGGGCTCTGTATAGTTTTGGGGTGTAACGTTGTGGTTGTTCCCTATCCTTTCAGTTGAGTGACTTCGTACCTATCCTTATCGAGAAAAAGGAGTTCCAGAGGCATCTTCCATTCATATCGATTTTGGTTTTTCCGCACCGTATTTTGATCTGCCTCTTCTTCGATCTGGAATTCCCAGCAAATCCTTGACTCCTCGAATACAATGGAATTTCACACCTGGTGAATCTTTCACTCTACCTCCTCTTATTAAGACCATAGAATGTTCCTACAAATTATGACCTTCGCCTGGAATGTGAGAAAATATATCATGTTGATTGCTCAACCGTACTTTGGCTATCTTACGTGGAGCTGAATTAGGTTTTTTCGGTGTTCTCGTTGAAACACGCGGGCATACTCCTTGCTTTTGGGGACATTGACCCAAAGCTCGAGTATGGTCTGCGCGCCGTTTTTCTTATCTACCATGACGAATCAATTGATTTAATGTAGGCGTCGCTCTTTCCTTTGTCCTTCCCCCCTATTTTTGCCCTATCACTAGTGGTTACTCCCGATCCGAAGCACCTCTTTTCCATTCATAGAGAGATCCTATCATCAAAATCAATAAAAAGGCCATCATGGACCAAGATCCAAATGGATCAATCTTGTTGGGAGGTACTTCCCAAGGAAAGGAAAAGGTTACTTCCGGATCAGGAATAATAAATAAAATGGAAACAAGATAAAATCTTATATCAAAACGACTTCTGGCATCATCGGAAGGATCAAAACCACATTCATAGGCCGACAATTTTTCTGGATAGGTCAAACTATTGGAAGAAAATAGAAAAGGAAGACCGAGTGGGATCAAAGAAACTAGCGGGCTGATCACTAAATAGATACAAATAGGTGCAAATTCTGACATCACCACAGAAAACTTGGTTCTTTCGCTCCTTGCTGGCGGAGCGGCATACCAGAAAAAATACATTCTCGCAACTACGAAAACCATAACAGAAGTATCCTTTTTCCATTCATTCTTTCTAATAAAAATAATTTAGCCTAGACCACGACCCCTTAGCGGAATCTCACAGTTACGCAAGGCCGATAAAACTCGTTTATACGGGGGGATCTCATGCGGTCCAATGGTCTCCATTATGTGGATATAGGTGGCATAGGTCTTCTCTTTTTGAAGCTTCCCATGAGGATAAAATATGAATCCACGGATTTTCTCTCGGTTGTTTAAAACGTATTCTTCGGACAGGCCATCTGATAAAAGGGTGAATTCCACCTTTTTTTCGATCAAAAGTTGTTGCCCTAGAATCGAATCGATTTTAGATAAGGGGAGGTTTTACGCCCCTAAATACAAGGCGAGGCACTCATTAGGTTCCTGCTGCCGTAGGGGGTCCTAGAGTAAAGGGTGGAAAACCTCTGCTCCCATATCAACCGCTGCTGCTGCGAGGGAAAGAGGAGGCTCGTCGGGGGGATGGGCATCGTTTTGATTGACACTCGGAAACGAGTGGGAAGCTCCCCAACCCTCAAGGGCTTTCGTCCACGTCGAAATTTCTTCCCTCGGGGAAGCCACGAAAATCGGCTTCGTTTCTGCCCAACTATGAGGTACATCAGCAGATGTTACAATAAAACGTATATGGCTCTTTGCTGGTAGAACCACTCTATTGTTGACTTCTAATAAACGTAATTGACCCAATTATAGATCAGAAAAGGTTGTATTAAAGTTCCGATCGGTTAATAATATGATAATTGCGCCTGCCAGTACCGGAAGTGATAATAAAAGTAGGAATGCTGTCACTAGAACGGACCACACAAATAGAGGTGATCTATGCATAGTCATTCCAGGTCCACACATGTTGAAGATAGTTGTTATAAAATTAATAGAACCTAAAATGGATGAAACACCAGATAGATGAAGACTAGAAATTGCTAAATCAACTGCTCCTCCAGAATGGATGGTAATACCACTTAAGGGAGGATAGACCGTCCACCCAGTGTCGCTACCCAATTCTACTAAGGCTGAGCTTAATAGGAGCAAGAGACTTGGAGGCAACAACTAGAATGAAATATTATTTAATCGTGGAAATGCCATGTCAGGCGCACCTATCAGATTCGGAACAGACCAATTACCAGATCCACCTATCATCGCCGGCATAACCATAAAAAAGATCATTAAAAAAGCGTGAGCCGTTATTAAAACATTATAAAGTTGATGATTTCCACCAAGAATTTGATCGTCGGTTCGTGCTAATTCCATATGAATCAGTACTGAGAAGCATGTGCCTATCACTTCAGCAATGGCACCGAAGATGAAATAAAAAGTCCCTATATCCTTGTGGTTAGTGGAGAACAACCATCGAATCGGATTTGTCATAAAATTGAGATTATTTCGTTTCCTTCCTTATTAGAGAGGGGCCTGCGGGGCTTATTTATTGAAAAAGGGTGAGTGAGGAGGGATTTTTTGCCAAAGCAAGGCTGATTAGCTCACCTAAGGGTCGTAGAGAAAGAATTCCTCATCTGCGAGCTATTGGGGATCTATTCTCAGAAAGGAATGAAAGGAATGACTTTCCTTACCTAATAACATCTTAATCTACGATCTACGAATAAGAAATAGGAGCATCTAGCTGAGTAGCAGTCAATAGGCGGAGAAGAAGTCAAAGAAGATTATCTCTTTTCCCTCCTCTTCAGTCAATGCTTTGGCCTTCGTCTCTATGGGCTTTGAATTTGGATAGATCCAGCGGGCCTTCTTGCGTGGACTTGGGCTTGCTTACTGGCTTCACTGAGGATGGGATTCCCTACCCGATGAGTCTGGCTAGGCTATTAGGAACCTTTGGTCTAGGCTTTCTTAGGCCTATCCAGAAGTCTGAAGTTCCATCTACAGAAGGTCTAATTCTGAGATGAAACTCTATATTTATTGCACTATTCCTGTTCCTGACCAAAGTCACTAAGGAGGGGCCGGGGCAGACTGCAATTCATCTGAGCTTAGTCTTCTCTTCTGAGATGATTGGAGGCTGGGGAAAGGGCACTCGTCGAAGAAGTGCCTTCCGTACTACAGGGTGAAGAAAGAAAAGATCGGATTGGAATATCGATGACATCGTTATTATTGATTTTAAAGTGGCAAAGAGGGTAGCTTGCTTCTAGGCAGAAGCTTTGCGTCTCACACTTTAATGAGTGGAACCTCTTGTCCCTTCTAATCTGTTGTGTTCTTAGCGTCCGTGATCCAGTTATAGAGCCTATTATGGTTGTCGAATGGGCTTCCTCTCCACCTAGGCGAAAGATAGGGCGTCAGGCGAGCACAATTGGATTTTTTCGAACAAGACTCAAGCTTGAATGAGCTCTCTAACCGGTTAGAAAATTTCTTTCACATTTCCCAAAAGTCATTCGATTGCTTATGACGGGATAGAGAAAGATGGGGGTAGGGACTGAAGATGGTTGGTAAGATGCTAGCGGTCTAACTCGGGTAAACAGATCAGCCGGTTATAGTAGACTTCTATCCGATAGGGTTTGATGGCTGCCTTAGGTCGGATAGGAAGAGAGAGCTTTGATGACATTTCTAGTGAACCCAAGAAAGGTCGAAGAGGCCAGCGTAAAAGCACAGAAAGGGAAACAACTTGTCCACAAGCTTGATGTTCAAATAGTGGGATTTTTTTCCTAGTAGCTAGTTTTGAGTTCCCCTAGTTCAGCTACTCGAGGGCAAATCAATGGGGGAAAGTCTACGAGGAAGGGTCTATGTCCCCTTTTTACAAAACAAAGCATGTCTCTATACACAATTTAATCAAACTTTATACATCTCTGTGAAGAAAGAAAAGTAGGCACTTTTAAGGCCAGTGTGGAGTAGCTAGAACGGATGAGAGGTAATTCTTCCTACATTTGGTGGCTTGCTAAAGCCTTGTGTTTATTTCAGTAACCTGGAGTCTTCGTTTGGGAAGTCTCTCTCTATGAACGTGAGCTACGGAGGAGGATGAATTTGATGTAGGAGCAGAGTGGAGTCTGGAGCAGGGTATCAGGTTCAGACGACCTCAAACTGGATAGAGAAGGATTAGTGGAACCTGTGGTCGTCTCAAAATAGAAAGAGGTGTAGACGTCCCAACATGAGGTGTTCCAAAAGGAACTTAAGAGAAAAGAATAGGATTGGAAAAAGGTCCGATTTTATAGAAGAGCTACAGAGGCGGATGCGGATTTAGTCCGAGCTAAGTTCATAGATATTTCCTTAAAGAAATTTATTCGAAAAATAGAATAGAGCACTGACCTAAACTATACCTCTTCTAAGGCAGAAAGAAGGGCAACCTCACCTCAGGTAATCACACCTTTCTTTCTCGACGATCAAAGAGTAAAAACTAGCTTTCGAACTAACCAACCATGGAGCTACCTGCCAACAAGCAAAACGAGTTCTTATTCATAGATAACTAAGCTTTGACAAGGGAGAGGGGGACCATTCTCTCATACCCGCCCTTACAGGAGCCTAACGGAGCAAAGGCTATGCCCAATAGGGGAAGACTGTGGTAAAAAGATGTCTATCTGTTGATGGCTAGCTCGTACAAGAAAATATTGGACCTAGGTTTGTTGATGGATCTGGTCTTGTCGAACAGGTCCGGATTCGAGGTTCGAACACAAAAGCCCACTAGCCGAGCTGAACTGGTTAGTGATGGAAGCAATTCCCACAAACTGAGAACAAAAGGATGTACTTGCCCCCTTCCTCAGCCATTACTGCTCATCCACGACTTTTTATTAAAAAATCCTGTCTTTGTCTTTCCAGGCTATCTTTTGCGTGCTATTCCTTACGCCTTGAGAAAGAACCTCCACTTAGATTCATTTCAAGTCTCGAGTTCTTGTTTAGAATTCTCGTAGATGAAGTTCGAACGAGAGCTTTGATGCAATTCAAATTGACAAGCAGTAGTGACAACATAATAAATGTCCTCCGGACAAAACAAAATCTTTAATTCCCGGGTTTACTTTTCCAATAGACCAATCAATGGTGCTGTATCGGAAAGAAGATTCAATCATTACAAGTGAAGGATAATAAGAAAGCGGCCGTAAAATGGGTAGATTAACTAAAATACACTTGGCCCACTAAGCACTAGGAGAGATCGAATGTGTAAGGATAGTCTCCTCGGCTGGGGAACTGAAAGCATCCCAAACCGACACAGGTGAACAAAGGTTTTTCACCCCTTTACCTCTCATCCTCCCCCGGTTCTGGTTCAGGAAAGGGTCAACGCAAGGATCTTATTTTAAAGTAATCTATGGAGTTTTCCCTTATCCGAATGGGTCTTGCAAGAAAATTAGATTTCATATTGAGCTCTAAACATACGCTATTGGGATGGGATGGATCCTACTAGCTCTCCCCCCCTAAGAACCGCACGTGCGAGTTCCCCCGCATACGGCTCAAGTGGAGAAGGCCCTTTCCTTCGCGCTTGGTAAGTGCTTCGCTGTAGCCAAGCTTACCGCTAGCCTATCGGCTAGAGCCAAGCTTCGACCGTGACTACTCATCGCTTTTGGCTTCCTTATTCCTTCTCCCGAGATCCAAGTCAGCACCGGTAAAGCTCTCTTGATTCCTTGCGGCCGGGCCGGCTTGGAAATAAGCTATCTCTTGCCTATCTCACCCCCTTCCTTCAGCTGGGTGAGCCTTCACTTTTTGGATCGTGTTCTGCCCAATGCGGTACCCCCTATTTTTTGGTTCCCATTGGGTTTACCTTGTTTACAGGTCGACCCCATGGCAGCAAGAAAAGGCGATCTTGTGCTATACTCCGGTGATATCTTTCCTACCGAGACACACAAACTCCCATCGTGTCCCAGATCACATTCCATGAATCGAAAGGGGAAGCCTACTTATCTATCAGCTCCTCTCATAGATCGGTGTAATTTTACGAAACATCTAAGCACATTTCACTCGAGTTGATCAATCAAGAGGGTTGCCGCCACTCCTTAAGGTTATCTGTTGTATCATACACTTCTTGCATTCTGTCCCACGCTTCATACCTCCTCTTTCTTCTTAAGGTAAGATAAAGGTCCAGGCATGGTGGGGTAGGAGCATCCAGTATGAAATATTTTTGGCTTGACCAAGAAGTCTTATGTCCTCCGAGTCGCACGGTGTTTTACCCGAAAGAACTTCTTGCGCAATTCATGCCTTTCTGTTTTTATGACCAGAAATTCTTTCTTGATTTTCATCCAAAATTGTTCTCTGGACTTTTTATCAATATGAGGTGATCGTAACACAGTATATAAGACTCGTGATTTAGGCAATCCAATCTTCCGTGTGTAAGGCAGAAGCCCCCAAAACTGGTTTTCCAAAAATGGGTGATCAAAAGATTGAATTACTATGCCTATCTTGGTGGTCGTTACTTTTGGTGGTCTTTCTTTTTGGATGACTCATCTAAGTGCTCTCCTTTGTCTCATTGTTTATCTCCTAATCAGTCGATTTCTCCCCTAAGGCTAGCTCCTACTCCTCCTCCTTCTCCTGACGGATAGGATCCTCCTTGGTCCTTTTTATATAACACTCTCGGCCGCCCAAGAGGACTGGCTATCTTTCTCTTTATACGCAATATCTTTCAAGGCAAAGAAAAAGATCTACCTTGGCAACGAACACGTCATTGAATGATAATTTCATTGCATGGAATGCCACACTCAATTGTCAGCGACTGGGGACCCGGTCTTCATTAGCAATTTATGGCATGAGCTCTTTCGTTTACAAGGGACACAATTTAACATGAGTACTACTTTACACTCTTTTCCGGGGTGGGGCTTCTTATACCTAAACAGAAGGCCCCACGAGTAGTCGAACAAATGAGAGGTTGTTGACGAAGGGGTCAAAGATTGCGCTTGTGATAATCTGAAGGTTGCGCAAGACCCCTTCAACCTCGCCCGCATGTTAGCTTGCTTGTACTATCGTTCGCCTACCTGAACTGCTTTCTGGCTAGCTTCTTTATGGCAAGTTCTACCCTAACCTAGCTAGCGCTACATCTTGCTAACGTCGTCTGAATTTCCTTGCAAGCGCTACATCTATATGGCAAGCCCACGTCGCCTTCGTCTCCCATTGTAGTCGCCTTCATCTCCTATTGTAGTTGCCTTCTTCATATGGCAAACGCTACCCGTCGCTTGCACTACATTGTCTGACGATAACCTTGCCTGACCGCTTCTACTCTGACTGAGCTGACCGTCGCACCTGACTTCTATATCCTATTATCCATAGATCTCCTTTCTTATCGTTGCCGGTCTAAGCAGAAGGTTGCTAAGTCAGATGTCTGGTGAACACATTCGTAATAAGTATGGGTCTAGTAGGTGTACTAGTAAGGAAGCGAGGTACTGAGTTTAGCATCGACAAGGCAAGTAGTGGATCTTTATTATCGAATGATATGGGAGACAGTCAAAGCATCAGTCTCAGTATCAACAGAAGAAAAGGACCGACCGACCGCCGTTCAAGAGAGATCCCGAAGGCTCGAACTTTTTGCTAGATTTGAAACATGGGCCGAAGGAAAGAGGAAGACCAAACAAAGTCGCCGTCAAAACAAAGAAAAAGATTCCAAAAAAGATTCACTTTAGCTTCTAGCTCGCTTAGCTTAGTGTAGGTTGCATGCAAGACTTTCGATAGCTGGCTCAGCCGAACGAAATCACCGATCTAGATATAAGGTTCGTTCACTCCCTATTCTTTAAGAGGTTTCTTGCGACGGTAGCATTAGCTAGGCAATCAAGGTAGGTCGAACAGAGTCAGTCCTAGGGTGAAGATCATCAGATGGAAAAATGGATTGAGCTGGCTAATCACTTGATGAACCGATGGAGAATGGGAACAGAGAGTCGCTCCTATAAATGAATGAATGGGACTCCTGGTCCTGATCGAACCAGAGATTCCGACAACCCGGGGAATCGGTAGAAAAAGATGGGTCGGATACTGGAATTTGCCCAAAAATCCTGACTTTTTCGAGGCAGGGCTTCGATCCGTATATGGCCAACTCCTCGAACTGCTGGGTACGGCATATTCATGGACTGGCAAAGCAAACTCTCAATTTGATCAGGAGAGCCTAGAGAGCTCTCTATCTTTCCCCAAATTCCGACTAGCGCGGTTCTTTTTCTCAACCAATTTGAATTCTATTTCATTTTAGATTTGTTGTTAAGTAGAGTAGTAAGTAGCTAGGTGGATTTCAGCGCATGCTGCATTGAGAATCTCTAAAGAAATTAGAAGCGCCTATGATAGCGTATGATTATTCCCATTTGTGATCGACGGTTGCTTGCAAGAGGTGGCGATCGGCAGTGTTCCAAAGCGCCATAATGACGTGCGTTAGAGCGTTATGGTTTCCATTCAAGAAATCTTTCTTCTCATGGAGAGTGTGACATTGCAAACTTCCTTTGGATGACATTCTGACAAGACTTGGATATACAATGCCCTCAAGGTCTTGGTGTTGTAATCGACCAACAGTAGAAACCATGCAGTATCTTTTTCTGAAGAGTCAATGTGCTGATAAGGTATGGCAGTACTTTTCCTTGGGTTCAGGTCTTACACATGGTGTTAGCTTACAACAGGTATTTCAAAGGTGGTGGAAACACCCTGCAAATGTATATCTAAAGCCCTTATATCAAGCATTGCCTTGTGTAGTTGTCTGGGAGCTATGGAAGAAGAGAAAGAAAAGAAGGTATGGTGGTAATATCTTCTTGAACAGGCTAATTTCTCAGGTTTCAGCAACTCTGCACAATTTACTGGTGTACAGGTTTCCTAAGATGAAAAGATTTTCTTCTAATTGGCCTGAATTGGTTAGTGAGTTGGAGAGCTACATCCCCAGGCTACATTATAGAAGAGTATGTTGGGAATTCCCTAGTGGAAAATGGATTCAATGTAAGACAGATGGTGCATCAGGAGGTAATCCAGGTAAGAGTGGTGCTGCTGTGGTGTTTAGAGATGCTGCTGGTGATTTTTTGTGTGCTGCTACCCGTTCAAACTAATATGTATTCAGAGATAATGGCTATTCAGTTAGCTGCTGAAATCTGTATGCATAAAGGCTTCACAAACGTGGTGATTGAGACTGATTCAACCATTTCTAGACTGATCATGATACAAGAGGTGTCTGCACCCTGGGCTGTTGATACAATAGTCATGAAAATTATTACATTGTTGAGGGATAAATAAATTCGATTTTCTTATGTGTACAGGGAAGAAAATGCTGTGCCAGATAGCCTAGATAATTATGCCATTGATGAGGAGATTTCTGGCACTTTTGAGGAGTTCCACCAGCTGCCTGCATAAGCTAGAAAGCTTATCAATGTTGATAAAGATCAGATTCCTTCGTTTAGAGTTAAAATCCTCCATTTATGGATATGCCTCTCGACAGACTCTTTCATATGCAAAATCTTATTATCAGGGAGGGATATGTTCTATCACCCCTAGAAATAAAGTGAGTAATGGGGAGAGATCTAAGGGACTTTTTAAAGGGATTAATACCTGAGCGGCCAGAATTCATGATTACGGGAGGCAGTGGAGAAGATATAATTCATGTAATTATGCCCTCTAGAAAAGAGGATGCATTGGTCTTAATGGGGCTATCCATAACCCTACTTCGTCTTTATCATAGTGAGATGCCGGAAGAAGGTTACCGAATTGATTGTCTGCTTCCTTCTTTTTATTCTTGTCTTCAATAAGAGGAAAGGGTAGATAGACTGTACAGGATTGACTTGGGGGAATCAATAAGAGAAATTCCTTCCTCGGGATATTCAATCCCACTTTGGAGACTTCCCTTCGGGATAGGTAGGATATGGTGCCACAAATTGTAGTTTACTCGGCATGCATCGATTCTTTGTTGGAGAAGCCTAGATCACTAGTTTTGGACTATCGAGAAACCCCCTTCTGCTCGCATCCATGGAACTTGCTTTGCTTTTTTGCTTTAAATACCCTGCCTGCTTCACACCTTCTATGATAGGGGAAATACTTCCGCATGAGTACTAATTTGATTAGCATAAATGAGCCTCTTCTGAGCCCTTGAGATTTTACATATCAGCTTCAGAAGATTCAATTGGATCATTCTTGGCACAGAAGAATGAGGAAGCAAAGGTAGAGTGTGCTATGGAACTCCAACACTTGGGTTGAACAAAAAAGTCTCAATCTTTCACTATTCAGGAGTAAGGGAAAGCAAATGAGATCGTCGCAAGACGCCCTGGAATTCCATTCTGTAGGGAAGGAGGACCTACTGAATAAGTCTCCAATCAATCTCCGGTGGGTGAGAAAATGGATTTGCCTCTTTCATTTAGTGTTCATTATCGAATCGGACGCTTAACCCCCGCCCTCAACTACGGGGGAAGTCACACATTAACTTCCTTCCTTGACCTAGGCCTCACATCGATCGTTCTGTCCACTGAACTCATCAATCAACCTTGACCTTGAATCTCACTACGTACTCCAACTCTATCTATTAATGAAGACGCTTTATCTAATGAAGCAGGAAGAAGACTAGGAAAACAATCGAACAGACAAGGCTCTATAAGAGAAGATCTAACTGGAGTACGCTTGGAATGACGAATGAGGAGTATGAGAGGAGAGTTTCGAAGGTCAGATCGGGTTGGATGGTAAAGCTTGTGTTCCAGGTCAATAAAGACTACAAACTAGTACTGCTAACAAGAAGCTAACAAAGCGAGGCTGCTAAAGAAGAGCTTGTTCCGGTTCTGGATACGAGAATAAGAAGAACGGAAGTACAAGAGGACAAGAAGGAGAAGAGGCGAGTACAGTTTCACTTCAGTTTCACTTGCTTGGTAACCTCTTTCCCGGTCAGAGATAGGAAAGAATCCAAAGTTTGCAAGGATGTTAGGCTTTGAACGCTGTTAGGACAGATAAATTGGAAAGCTAGGACGAAATAGCCTACCTTGAATACAGAATCAATTACCAGACGGACTGGCTGGCCCACTTGTACGTAATAGAATTGAAATCAAGGCAAATTCCCCTGATGGGAGTGAACATAGGGATTCCCCGACGAATGAATGCAATACAGAGAAGGCTGGAGGATGTAGTACTGGACGGCTTTACCTATGACATTTCCTACTCCTACTTTTCATACAAAGAGAATGGGCATCCTGGAAAACTTGGAATGATTACAGAATGCTTACCGCCTTCGATTAGGTCTATTCTAAGTGGTCCATTGGGTAAGCAGCGGAGGGAAGATTTCTATACCCATTGCCGTAGCTAAAAGGGTTCCCTTTCTTACTTGATTGAGACTGAGAGTCAGGGCATCAGAGGTCTTAGGAATCCCCCTAACGAGCTAGAAGTGGAACAAATGCTCTTAGCTTTTTGCTTGAGAGTAGGACTTGTGAAGTCAAAGACTTCAACCTGGTGCTTGACTGCTCGACTTGGCTATTGAAGAAGCTCGTTGCCTTTAGGCACCAGGAGTAGGCAAAAAAAGATGGGCTTTCCTCCAACTGGCACGATTAAAATAGATGGCTAGGAAGGTATGAAGTGACTCGACTCTATAGGAGAGGAAGGAGGCCATTGGATGAGGTTACTTCGTTCCTCAACTTTTTGAATTTCATTCTCCCGGGAATTCGGGTTGCAACCAAAAATGAAACTTGGTAGCACTCTAATCAGCTGTGATTCCTCTTGTTGAAAAGAAAGATGCATTTTTTTTTCTTAAAAGCTGCCGTGCATTTTTTTTTAGATAGGTATACTTGGGCCTTCACTGACCATGTGAGGACTTTTTAGGAAAAAGATGTCCGGCCTACAAAAAGAACTAAAGACTATCTGATGAAAAGCTTTCTCATAGTAAAAATAGCTGATGAAAGAAAGAGAGCAGAAGTATGACCTTTTCAGGAAGAATATAAATAAAGCAAGATTTCGACCAGGCACGTATCGAAGGAGCAAAGGAGGAGGTAGCAATAGCATTAGCAGGAGCAGCAGGAAGCGAACGAAAGTGAGCTTGTTCTTGAATCATCGCACTAGGAATCGAAGATTGAAGATGATTTCCAACAAGCGCATATTCATAGGCTGTTAGCAGGATAAGGCGAGAAAAATATTGAATGAGTTTAAAGAGCATTTATCTAAGCTAAGCCCAGTTAATCCTACTATCTTCAGGAGCTAAGCCTGGCCTCTTACAAGTCTCAATTGAGGCAGAAAAAAAAACAGATTCTTAACCCGATGGGGGATCTTGCTACATAGCTTCATATCTAATCAGCTGATATACTGATGCAGGAAAATTCTTCTAAAGAAGATGTGTTGAGCTTTCTTTCCTTCGCTAATCCCCATAGTTGAATAAGAAAGTTCCGTCTCCAGTTCAGGGAAAGGACAAAGGAAAGATTCAGCGAAGGATAAGGTGGAATGAGATCCTACGGTTTAGCTCCTTTAGTTAAGGCACCCAAAAATTGAGTTTCGTAGCTTAGGTAAGCATCCGCGAGAGGTCTTGTGGTGCATCCATCTAGAACATCCCTCAAAACGATCCAAAATAAAAATGATTACGTTCAAGCAGAGATCTCACCAGCGGTAGAGGTGGGGAAGACCTATACTATTGATTTCCCGATATCGAGACTCTACTCTAGACAACCATAGTCTCTAAATAGCCCTAGCCAAGGTTTCGATTCTGATAGACTAGCCTTTCCTTCCCCACAGAGGAGATAGACTGGTCTATAAAAGCTTCTGGAACTAGAAGAAGGAATGTTGGAGCTATTCCCTTAGTGAAATTAGCATCTTTATTTCGAACATTCGGACATTGTAGGCTCTCCTCCAACAAAGGAATGGGAAAGAAAAACTCACATTCCCGAATAAGTAGAAAGTCTAGGAAGATATCAACCATGGATGAAAGGTCTCCTGTAAGCCAGAAGGTCCTACTAAGTGGTCTAAGTCGAACCCCTTCCTTGAATGGTTAAGGAAAGCTTTCATATAATGCCTTTGTTCGTACCAGACTCTTTGACTTGGTTGGGACTGTAACCTTGAATTAGTGGGGAGACTACTGCTACTACTATTTCCTCGCTGAGGGAGAGGTGGGCGAAGGGTGGATTTTTGATCTATTTCTAAGCCAGGAAGATGCCTCTTCTTTCTTTGACCTTCCCACGAGCTTCGTCTAGTTTGTGGGGAGTATAGTATATAGAAGTAGGATTTGGTATTTGGATATTTTTTGTATCAATAATCTGGCGAATTATCAATGATTCATTCTTAGATTTTCTAAATGATGAAGAGATAAAAAAATTGCACTATTTTGAAATATTGATTGTAATAGTAATAGTAATAAGGGGTAAATCAACTGAGTATTCAACTTTGAAAAGTCTTTCGAATTTCTATAAGAAAGGAACTGATGTATACATAGGGAAAACTGTGTGCAATGAAAAATGCAAGCACGGCTTGGGGAGGGATCTTTACTTGTGTATTTCATTTCAGATTAACATTGATTTTATTTAACAAGGAACTTATCTACTCCATCCGACTAGTTCCGGGTTCGAATCCCGGGAAACCCACTATCATATCGAAATTCTAATTCTCTGTAGAGAAGTTCGTATTTTTCCAATCAACTTCAAAAAAAATTGGAACAAATCCACATACACCTTGGTTGACACGAGTATATAAGTCATGTTATACTGTTGAATAACAAGCCTTCTATTTTGATTTGTAGAAAACTCGTGTGCTTGGGAGTCCCTGATGAAACAATAAACCAAGATTTTACCATGACTACAATTTTTAGAGAGAGGGAAAGCGAACCCAAGATTAAGGAGCTCTGAGCCCCAAGACAGCACTTTCTACTCTCTTGTTGGTGATCGTGTTTGGTAGCTCTTCGGTGTATCGACAGTCTTCCCGATTTTCCACTCGATAGATCCCGCAAATATGTTGCTATTTCGTGGGTGCCTATTCTTCGATCCAAATTAGTGATTCACCGCATTCCCTTCTCTAGTCAGGAATGGAGTCAGGGATGCCCAACTCAAGATAAGTCCTAAGGTTCTGTTAAAGTATCCTTAATAGCATCTCTTTCTCTAGAATCCAGGCTTGTAGATCTTTGGCGAATCAACAGGGTTTCTTTCGTAATTAGGTTGTTCTCCGAAACTTGTTTGTTACTGAGCTGGGTAACTCAAACCTGATGTTGGGCGTATTTACACGCCTAAGCAC
Source organism: Capsicum pubescens (assembly GCA_030864215.1). Taxonomy (NCBI): domain Eukaryota; kingdom Viridiplantae; phylum Streptophyta; class Magnoliopsida; order Solanales; family Solanaceae; genus Capsicum; species Capsicum pubescens. Next base: position 47,393,524 of record CM061546.1, read on the forward strand.
CATATACCCATGTTTCAGCTAAGTTTTGAGGATAAAATATATAATTCTTGCACTTTTAGTCCATTTTCCTTTAAGTGAGCTGACCTATGTGATTAGCATGTTTTTCAGGTACTAATGATGAAGATTTCAGCACTTTGTGGACCTGTGGGCAGCAAAGGAAAACTTCACATAAGAGGGAAGGCAGCTTTTGGACTGAATGTGATGCATGGGAACTTTTTCCCGGGTAAACCCAGTATTTTTAAATACTTAAGGATGCAGTAGCAACTTATTAGACAAGGATGCTATTAAAAACCTTATTGCTGAATTTTTCAGCATCATTATCATTGGACATTATTCATAATTCACGTTGGAGGATTTTATACGAGTTTTTGAGAACAGAAAATGGCTCACTTGAGCAACGGAGAAAGAAAACACGTTTCATCTCCATAGACGAGATTTCTCTAAGTTTTGGTATGATGATGATGTCTACTTTGATTTCCGTTGTATTCATGAGTAGCTAAACTTATCTGTTAGGGTTATGGAAACTTTGTAAAATACTATCTATTGCTATGAGTTTGTGAATTCTTGATGTGTTATGCTACTTATATCATTACTCTCTTCGTTTTGATTGAATTCTTATGGTTGCAAACATAGAGAATACGCCATTATAGCATTAACTTGTTCGAGAGAAAAGTTACATGTTTGGAAAAGAGAGTGTGACAAGGAAATAGGGTTTCCAACCCCTATTTACACGTTAATGCCTTAACCGAATTAACTTCTTGGAGAATTTGTACCATTTGTTATACACTTTAGGCTCGAGAGAGCTAAAGCAAAATAAATCCTTGATGGTTGAGAAACACTTGGATTTAGAATTAGAATACAATTCTCTATAAGTGCATGCATGTCTAAATTCCGCGTTACTCATAGTTAATAGAGAAGTAGAACTTATAAGGTGGACATAACCCTAAATTATCAATCTCTGTGATTAAATCTTACTACGTAAATCGTTCCATTGTTACTTTGATAATATTAGTTCACGCCTAAACCAAACCCTCCTTTTTCCTTGGAATTTTCGACCAACAGTCTACTAATAATTGCAACACTTAGTGACCAGAGTATTCCCTGTGGGATTCGACACCCAAGGACCTGGGTGATGATGAGTTATTAAATCCAAGGCGTGCTGGTGAGGTGGCAGCACCTGTGAACAGGAGAGATCGTCAAGCTAGAATGAGACCTGAACGCTGAGATGTGCCGGCCCCTTTCGATGATGATGATGATTTGGATGCGGCTGGTGCCAAGGGGCTATTATTCCTCCACCCTTGGCACCCGGAGCCAAGTTCAATATCACTAGCACCATGATCCAGCTATTACAACTCAAAGGGTTATTTGGTGGACTTGCAGGCGATGATTCGAATATGCATCTGATCAACTTTATCTTAACATGCAAGTCGTTTGACAATCCAGGAGTTGGACAGAATGCAATTCGACTGCGCTTATTTCCATTGTCTCTATCTGGAGAGGCAACTCTATGGTTAAACGGGCTGACTCCTGACTCTATTACTAATTGGAGGCAACTGAAAGACGCTTTCCTAGAAATATTCTTTCCGCCATCCAAGAGAGCACAGTTACGAGATGAGATCAGCAATTTTCGACAGCTTCCAACTGAAGCTCTCCGCGAAACATGGGAGAGGTTCAAGAAGAAGCTTATGCGGTGCCCAAATCATCAGATGACCAACATCCACTTGATGGAAATATTATACAGGGCATTGAACTCGGTGACTAAGCCAGTGGTTGATAATGCTGCAGGTGGGTCATTCATGGACCTTACTTTTATTGAGGCTGGTGATATGCTGGATCGTATGACAAAGCAGAGTAGAGCTTGGCATACCAGGGATTCTGAGGTAGCAAGCTCTACTGTATCTACTGGCATGACAGCAGAACAGAGGCAAAGAAAAGAGGAACGTGACCAAGATATGGCTCACATAAAAATACAGATGGACCTTCTTACCAAGCATTTATTATCAGGGAAGACAGAAAAGGTCAAGGCTGTTGTATCACAAGGTAGAGATGAATCCAATTCTGAGGAGGAAGTAAATTATTTGAATAATCAGGGGGGTTTCCGAGGCAATGACCAAGGAAACCAAGGTCGGAACTATTATGAAAAATACGAATTCAAGAATAAGACTGACAAGAGTGGTTTGTATGTCCCTCCTAGAAATCTTGTAGCTGTTGTAACTAGTTCTGGGAAGATGTCCATGGAGGACATGATGGCCAAGCTTTTGAAAGGAGTGGAGGCAACCAACACGGGACTAGCTGAGGTAAAAAATGATTTGTCCTCAATAAATCAATTGGTTGACTCGCATTCCACTGCAATAAAACAGCTGGAACAACAGATGAGTCAACTATCAGCGATATTCAATCAAAGAAAAGCTGGCACTTTACCTAGTGACACTGTGCAAAATCCACGGAATGATGGATCATGTATGGATATTACTACCAGGAGTGGTAAGGTGTTGGAAAATCCATCCAAAGGCAAGCAGGTGGTTGATAATACAGAAGAGAATATTATTGAAGCAGATTGTGATGATTCTGTAGAAGCTGAAAATCAGAATGAGAACGTTCATGACACTACACCTAGATGTCACCAGCCTGAAAAGATTGATAATCGGAAGAAAAACCAAAAGGAAGTGGTGGAAAAGACTCTTCCAAATCCACCACCACCTTTTCCTCAGAGACTAAAGAAGAAGGCTGATGACACCAGGTTTAGTAAATTCATGACCATGCTGAAACAACTGACTATTAATGTACCTTTGGTAGAGGCACTGGAGCAAATGCTAGGGTACGCCAAATTCATGAAGGACCTTTTGAAAAAGAAAAGGGCAACGAGCTATGAACTGGCAGATAATTTTCATTATTGCAGTGCAATTGCCACGAGGTCTTTAGTACAGAAAAAGACAGATCTGGGTGCTTTCACTATTCCTTGCACGGTTGGATCTTTAGATTTTGCTAAGGCATTGTGCGATTTGGGGGCTAGAATTAATTTGATGCCACTAGCCATTTATAGAAAGTTGGGGTTGGGGGAACCTACACCAACCAACATGCGGCTGGTAATGGCAGATAGGTCGGTAAAATGACCTGTTGGTATCTTACATGATGTATTAGTAAAGGTTTCTACCTTCATTTTTCCTACAGACTTTGTTATTTTGGATTGCGAGGTGGATTTTGAGGTGCCCATAATCTTGGGTCGACCTTTTCTCGCAACAGGAAGTGTGCTTATTGATTTACGAGCAAATGAGCTTTTATTTCGGATGAATGACGAAGTGGTACGTTTTGATGTAAGCAAATCAATGAAGCAGCCCAAAGATATGACTGTGTTCTCTATAGCTGATGTTTATTATGGGGATGAGATGGAATTATCTTTAGAGAAGCAGCTTACTGTTGAGCCATTGGCTGTTGTGCTTTTGAACTTTGAGCGTGAGGATGTTGAAAAGAACGAAGAAACTATCCGTGCTTTGACAGGAATGGGGTCGTATTCATATGACCCCAAGAAGCTGGACCTTGACCTTAAGAATCGACCCTCACCACCGGCGAAGCCACCAGATATCTTGATGAAGTCTGAGTAATTGAGATAACTATGTCGTGCCGCGATAATAAATCAAGCGCTACATGGGAGGCAACCCATCATTAGGATTTTGTTTCGTTAGGATTTTGTTTTTGATAAATAAAAGTTCAAAAAGAAGAGTCGAGCCACGACCAAAACTAAGGCGCTCGGTGGGAGGCAACCCATCCTTCTAATCATTTTTGTTGTTTTTGATTAAGTGTAGGTGCAAGATATACAAAGGAGGAGATTAGTCCCAAATTTTGATTTGAAAGTGAGCCATGCTAAAGGTGGTAAGTGAGGAATGATGGAGAAAAGGCTATAGGTTAGGCATTGCCTATGCCAATCTAGGCAACAAACAAGGCAATGCCTATGCCAATCTAGGCAACGAACAAGGCAATGCCTATGCAAATCTAGGCAACGGACAAGGAAATGCCTATGCCATTGCCTATGCTCACTGCCTCACATAGGCAATGGAAAAGGCAAAGACTATACCAATGTAGGCAATGCTATAGGCGCCGCCTATGACATTGTCTATGCTTGTCTATGCTCACTGCCTCACATTGGCAATGCCATAGGCGCCGCCTATGCCAATCTAGGCGATAGGCAAGGCGCCGCCTATGCCAATCTAGGTGATAGGCAAGGCGCCGCCTATGCCTATCTAGGCATTGCTAAAGGCGCCGCCTATGCTAAGCATAGACAAAGCATTAAGTGCCGCCTACTTATCCTTTTTTGCCTCCTAACCCGATTGTACATGGATCAAACCTGACCCATGGCTTAGTCTTTAAATAGATCCTCAACCTTAGAACACAATTCCATTGTTTGCTCAAGATAGGTGACGCCTAAGCGCCTAAATTCTCTCAAAGTTTTTCTTTTTGCTCATCTAATCTTGCAAGTTCATCTTCTTGATCCATCATCACGTAAGTTACTCTTTTATATTCCGTAGTTGTTGCACTACTACGCTTATAATGGTTTATTAGATTTTGAAGTGGCGCTTGGTGATAAGAATATGGTTGGTTTGTTATGATGCATCTAGTTGAGTGAATGGATTCGTGTGGGTGTTCTTGACTTTACTCCAACTTGTATTTGATTGGAAAGAGAGGAGGCATCCTTATCTGAGCCGATCGTTAGCATATTTCTTCTTCTCGAGTGAAGTAGCTTACTCTTGCTCTATGCACTAGGGAGTCAGACTATGCTTAGTTCTTATTTATGTTTGTGCTGTGTGAGTTCTAGCTAGGGAGCAAGCGCCGCAAAAGGTTGACAAGGCAGCTCGGCTGGTAAAAAAGGAGATGGTACCAAAGCGGAAGGCTCGTAGACGCTACTAGTGCAATGACTAGTCTAATCTCTTTTCTCTGCGTGAACTTTTTTATTATGTAAACTCGGTGTGTTATCTAAGTCTTTTAACTAGTCCAATGGAAATCTCCTCTATTGCAGCAAAAGTAAAAAAAGCCGAAGTAAGGGACTTTCTTACTGGAGCATACATAATGGACAAGGACTTAGTTGACTATTCTTAGCCTATTATTCAAGAATCTTTCCTCAGAATGGATGATGAATGGAAGCGAGATTGGATTGACGTATAAAAACTACAACTACAGATTTGATCCCTTTCTCTTAGGGAATCCCGACTAGACGAGGGAGATATAAAAGTAACGTTGATGCTACGAAAAACAAAGGCATTGCATAAGTAATGAATGAGCTAATTTCTTATTAGAAGCTTCTTTGACTAGACAGGTCTCCTTTACCGGGGGGTTCCCACAGAGAAGTCTTGCTCTGGCTTTCCAAAAGCCTTTAATATTGAGAATGTTGGATGTATTACACACTGGTGGAATTGCGTAATAAGGCTTTTCACTAGCTTAGTGAATCGATTTAAACTAGTAAATAGAGTATATTTTTGTTGGCAGTGAGTAAATCTTTGATTCAGAGGGTGGAAGATGTTATGAATCTAAAGTGGGCTTTTGGATTAGGTTCATACTTTCTTTTGTCTTTCCTCGAAAAATCGTTTACAGTCTTCTGTGAGTCCCTACTTATGGTAGGTAACAGACCCTCACCATTGCGATTATCATCCCTAATCAGAAAGAGTTTTTGTTTGTGCGGGTTTACCCAGTTGAACATAGCGCTAACCCATTCTGCTATCATGGTTTTATTGAATTCTGCTTTCAGCAGCCATCCTCCCAGATGTTGCTCTTCCTAGAAGTGAGAACACTGCTTCCCGACCAAGGAAATAAGGAGAAGATTGAAAGGGTTATGAATTCCATTGAGTTAGCCCTACTTGATCGATTTAGCCAGTCACTTCCGTTCCACCTGCGACCCCTTTAGAATTCCAATATTGCTGGAAGTGGTGTGCTTGAACGTAGATTGGGAAGTGCGAGAGAGAAGCCCCCGTTCTAACGGAATTTCCTTCTTTCGCTATTAAGCAAGTCCCTATTCTATTTGGCTGGCTTTCTTAGAAGATTTTCAAGATATACTCTCTCTGTCTATTGAAATTCGACAGAGTCTTCTTCCTGCTTATGCCCCGGGTGGGCCAAGTCTAATCTGTATTTCTGGAACCGCAGTCATAATGAATTCTTTCATTTGAAAAGAAGCCTTTCAAGAAAAGTCAATATAGTTGCAAGTTGCTCGAGCAGTGGGTTGAAGCCTAGAACCCTTATGGGTATGGAACCTTTTTTTCAAATAATAAATCTTGTGCTAGTAGTTCCTGGCTGTCTTCAAAGCGGGCCAAACACGTCTCTTATTGAAATAGGAGAATTCATGAACTAACCTGCTGAAAGGCCCGATATCTACTATTGAAGTAAAAGATCCTACGAGAGCATTTCTATTTTCAGACGTGGTATAGGACTTCTGTTTCGCGTAAGTTTTTATATTATCTTATATATATATATATAAGATAAGCAGATTGTTGTGGAACTAGATCCTCTGCTAGAGTCAGAGTTGTTGTGTAGCCAGGTTCACCTGCCCAATGCCAATGATACGAAGAGCTAGATTTGCTACCCCTGAGGGCTCAGAGAAAAGTCTACTTGCATTTGTGTTGCATTTGAAAAAGCTTTCCTGCACGCGGGAACCTTTTTTCTTCGAACCTTGATGCTCAGTTCTGTTCTCACGCACACCCGCTTTTGCAAGGCTAGCCGGGGGGAGGTGCTTTTTTGGGTTTGATTTGCCTAGATAGGAAGTGCGATTGCAGTGCTTCTAGTAACTATTTTGAAGTACAATATATTTCTGTTCCAGGGGTATGATTGCTTCTTTCTTCATCTTAAAAGCCAGGTCTTGTGGTTCGTTATCAGTACCTGTTTTAGAGCGATATAACCTCCTTGTCTGCCTCTCAATGTCTGGGTCTTTCCCTAGCTATCTCTCTCTATGTGGTGCCTTTCACTCTTCTCTGTCAACACTTTATTGCAATGCCGAAAGGTAGGATTTCAGGTCTTTTGGCAATAGAAGGCATATTACTAATTGATTCTTTGGCCATTTTGTGTTCGAATTCTAAACCGGCGAGGCGCTGCTGGATGCTTCTGATCAATAGAACATGAAGAAGAAGATAAAAAAAGGTTATGATAAGCTTGATCCGAGTCAATAAAAAGCTTATGATGAGCTTGAGTCGAGTCAATAAAAAGCTTATGATGAGTTTGAGAAGAGAGATGCACAGAGGAAGAGAACGAACGTCAGCTTTGTTTTTCTCTCTTTTGAAACACATTTTTCTTAGTCTCACTGTCCTTTTGCTTACTCCTATCCTTTTACACTTTAATTGGGACTTTTCTTTGGAAGCCGCTTTCTTTGCTCCATTTCTTAGCGACTTTTTTGATTTTTGGCTTTCTTTGATAGATAGAATTCTTCTTTCCATCGGAGGTGATGGAAGTGGTCCTAACTTATCAAAAAAACCTTCCTTTGATCTCAACATACCCTCGGTTGAACACCAGGTATATGAGCTCATGAAACAGGAAATCAAAAGGAGAAAGGCAAAATTAGCCGACCTCCTAGAACCTCTCATTCAAAGAGAGGAAGAAAGGTATCCCAACATAAGGGCACTGTCTTCGCCAAAGGCCATGGTCGAAAGGCTAATCGAAAGCCTTGGATCGGATCAGATAAAGCCAAAGAAGAAAACGAGGGCAATGCGCCCAATTTTACAAATCTCAAAAAGTTTCTAACCCGGGCGCGTAATAACACGGAGGATGAGACCAAGGGCAGTATGGACATCCGAGGTGAAATTCAAGCTATCCTTGAAAAGATAGTCTAAAGCGTGTCTGGTAGTATCTTACAACATTATTGAGTTGTCGGTATTGGAAACGTCCTTCGTTCCTATTTTTTGCTTTTTTTCCGGTATGCCGCTCTGTCATTGTCTGATTTTGGGTTGTCTGATCACACTCAAAATTATGTATCTACTTATCATATTTTTACCCCTGCTCGATAGTTTTGTAGCAGGTTGTTTCGAACATTTTCTAGGAAAAGAAGGAACCATTTTAATAACCACTACGTGCGTTTCATTCTCTTCGATCTTCTCTTTGATTGCTTTTTATGAAGTCACACCTGGAGCTAGTGCTTGCTATCTAAGAATTGCTCCATGGATCTCATCGGAAATGTTTGATGCTTCTTGGGGCTTCTTTGGCGACTGTGAAGTCACCGGATGAATTGTCGAGTAAATAGATCAGATCCGGACGCGGCTGTTGCTCTGCGGTGATACAGACTCGACCCGCTCCTACCCACTCTGGGGTACCATAGACTGTTGGGAATAAGGAGGGACATACTGGACGTAACCACTCCCTTGGTTGGGGGCTGTGCCGCCCTGCCT